>JAZGTI010021104.1:0-10315 GCA_036877585.1 Botia kubotai | reverse complement strand
TCCCTCCTGATCTGTTTGCAGTGCCTGAGGTAGATCTACTCACAACGGAAACAAATGTGCTTCCAGATGCAAACACAGACTGGAGCAACAACAGCACATACCATCCGTAAGGCCTCTTGGTCATTTCCTGTGAGAGAGACAGACAAAGAAAGCGTCAGAGAGATACCACACAGAAGATGTGTTTTGACATTTGTTTCCAAGCGTCGCCTGGAGATGTGGTTCAGAAGTTGGGTAATAAAGGCAGTACTGATTACAACAATAGATTCTCAGCTAATAAAACCTTCCGTCCATAATGCCGACTGCTTCATTTACCAACACAAACAAAAAAAACATACGGCTGAACTAGCTGACAGTGATTTCTTGCTGTGATGTTTTTAGGGGGTTGTTGGGGGTTGTCAGGACACTGTTGCTAAGGTATTCTGGGCAGTTGTTTTCTGGCTCGAGCTGAAAGTGATGGAACGTTTCCAGGATCGTCCTTTAATCTAAGACTACAAGAGTTTTATCATCCACCAATCAAAAATACACATTTCTCCATCATTCCACAGCACAACATCTACAGGACAAATACATACAATACATACTGGACTTCTTTTTCATTACAAACAATAAGTATAAGCAAGAGTTACACTGATGATTCTCTACATAACCCTTTTAAATGACGTTTAGAGAAACAAACCCAAACAACAGCTCACACCTTTATGAGCCACTACAGGACCTGAGAGAAAACCACTGGAGTGAGAAGCACACAACCTCCCACAGTGTGGATGGGGCATAAGTAGAGATAAAAAGTGTAAAATATCTGCAATTTAAAACTGTGAAGACGTGTTGCTGCAGCCCGTCATTATGCAAAGAGTCCCGTCATATTTACATGAGTATGACAGCAGAAAGCATCACTAATGTAACAGACAACAACAGACTGCAGTCTGATTGGTGGATTGAACCCAGACAGTTTTAAGCAGAATCACAGCTACGGTAATGTTTTACAAAGCAATAGAATGTGACCAAACATCAATGTTACACATTGTTTCACAATACAAGACAGCTCAACTGAGAGTCAGACGGGTTTAAATCTCAGTATGTGATTGACCCCAAACAATAAAAGTGTGTTGTTACCGTCACCCAGACCAGAGCTCTCCTGCTTCACCTGCTCAATAAACACACAATACACAGACACACAGTTGTACAGCTATCTTTCATTGATACAATGCAATCTCTCGCTCCTTACACTAACCTTAACCATCACAACTAACTTCCTAACCTAACCCTCACCATAAACCTAATTCTAACCTTAACCCCAAAACCAAGTCTTAACCCTCAGACAGTCCTCTAAAGAAGTGTCAGAAAGTGAGGACTCCCCAAAATGACTCACTTTATTCCCTTTGTCCTCACTCTAATTATATCTAACTGCACACAATGGTCCTTACAAAGATAGATGTGTACACACACACACACACACTCACACTCACACACACACTCACACTCACACACACACTCACACTCACACTCACACACTCACACTCACACACACACACACACACACTCACACTCACACACACACACACTCACACTCACACTCACACACACACACACACTCACACACACACACAAACTCACACACACACTCACACACTCACACACTCACACACACTTGTTTTTATGCCTTATGGGGACTTTCTATAGACATAATGACTTTTACACGGTACAAACTGTATATTCCCTCACAGAAACATTTCTGCTTTTTTACATTCTAAAAAAAGCATCATTTATTATGTTTCATAATCAGTTTCATGGGGACCGCTGGTTTGTCCCCACAATGTAAGTGTGTGTGACTTTTACCATCCTTGTAGGGACATGTGGTCCCCACAGTGGTAGAAAAACAAGCACACACACACACACACACACTCACTGCACCTTGTTCAAAACACAGAGTCACCGCAGGAGGGTGTAAATGTTTTGGGAGGAGCTCTGCTCTGAAGAGATGAAAAGGAAGTCTAGAGATGATGGATCATCTGTTTTGAAGGTCTTCTTCTAAATAAAGTCCAGCACTTCCTCTGTTACTACACCTCCTTATTGTGTTGACAGAGGTGTAAGAGTCAGGCCAAAAATATCAAGTTAACAACTCACCAACCAAAAGACACTTTCCTCAAACACAGCCAGATCTGCGTCCCATTTGTCAAACTCAACCATATCAACCAAGATTTTTTTGATTATAACTGAGAAATATCAAAGTTTATCAATCACTACAACAACACAACAGACATTTGGTCTCAAACTGGCCAGTTTCTGGCGGAGGTCCAGGTTGGTTTAAGGTTAATTCAGTGCTGCTGATGCGTTCGGTTTCTCTTACAGTGTCACTGCATTGACAAATCAAAAAGGTACAGACTGCTGCTTTAAACATCAATAATAACTACTCATAGCAACATTAACAAACATAAAGATAATAAACACCTCACACCTGTGACCTCACACCTGTGACCTCACACCTGTGACCTCACACCTGTGACTGACCCTCAGTGTCAGTTATATTGTTGTAATAAAGCTATAGCTAATGTGCTTTAACTGGTCTGGAGCTCAGCAGCTGTTCTCATCAGCACAAGTTGAGATCTGCCTCACGTTCCCATGACAACTGCTCGCAGGACACATCTGTTACCAATGGACCTCAGGAATGTTTCCACAGAAAGATGGATCATTACCAGACCAGAGACAGAGAGATACAGCTCAGCAGATCTTTCATAACACTGCAGGTGACGATCAGTGCACAGATCATAACAGACCTGCAGTAAAATCCTGCTGCTTTAGGAAACTCTACATAACAGAGAAACCGGACACACACGTTTAGCTGAATTCAACAGATGTTTGCCAGGCAGGTTTTGGTCTGGTCCAGCCAGAGCAAACACACAGATCACATTCAAACAGCCCAAATCTCTGAACAACATTAGGACGTTAAACTTCACTTTTATATGAAAAGATGTAAACACACACACCTATGATCTCACATCTGTTGAATTATATATTAATGCATCAAATTCAAACACTTTATTCCCGTTACTTGACAAACATAAACAGGCAACAGTTTGACAAAAACATTGCTTATGGTTATTAATAAATATGTTCACTGAACACTTAACTGCTGTGCTGCTAAAAACATTGTGCTAACCCTCAGATTATCTGTGCCTTAAACAAAACCTCTCTTTCACACAGTCATGTGGGTTATCTGTTTACTGTAATCTCAGTTTAATTACCTCTTGCAGACATTTACATTTAGTCATTTAGCTGACGCTTTTATCCAAAGCCACTTACAAATGAGGACAAGAAAGCAATTTCAACAATTAATCAATAGAATATTGATCATTAGATCAATAGAATATTTCCTTGAGACTGTTTTGCTGTCTTTAGCACAGTGAACTCCAGAGTGTCTGTGGGATTAGTTTGGGGTTCCCATTCAGAGCAGACGGACAACAGATGAAAACACGCAACTGCAGCATGCTTTACAGAGTCTTACATCAACACGTGTGCTCTGCGCAGCTGTCGTTAATGCTCAGCACGCTCTGCTTCCAAACATCAGTATACAGAATCATTCAGCTTTCCTGTAGCTCAGTGGTTAGAGCATGGTGTTAACAACGCCAAGGTCATGGGTTCGAGCCCAGGGATTGCACATACTCCGAAACAATGTATGTAATGTAATGCAATGTAAGTCGCTTTGGATAAAAGCGTCTGCTTTTTTACTTCATGAACTCATTATCAATGGTACAAACAGCTAAAACTCCACACTGAACTGAATCAGTGTGTCACTGAAGTAACACCAGACAAAGCTCTGTAGATCCTGACACAGTTTCACACACAGTATGTCTGCTCAGTGGTGCAGCGGCTGCGAAACCCACACTCACACTCCACGACTCCACACGCTTGTGGTGCATTGTGGGAATTATGGCCATGGCTGCTGTTTGGCTCGCTGGCTGGCCTGACGTGGAGATAAGCTCCAGTGGGTGTCTGCACTGCATGGATCTTGTTTTGAAGAGTTTCATGGAAAAGACATTCTGTGGGTTTGTGTGACTGTGTCACTTTCTAAACGCAGCATACAGGAGAAAAGACTCAAAACGGTGAAGATAATGGCTGTGTTTTAAACATGTTTTATTGGCAGTGAACTAAAGTACTTTCATGCTCTGCATTCATGAACCTCAAACCCATTTTATGGTTATTCCATAATGCCCAACAGAAGCTGATCAGAGGCTCGGAAACAAGAATTGATCTGGTCATATTAATGTACAGATCTCAGTACAGTGAGTCACTCTGGCCACAAACAGCAATTAATAAAGCAATTAATATCAACACAACCAACTTGTATATGAAGACCTGTTTACAATAAACACCCATTTCCAGAGCCTGCTGGAATTTTATGACAGAACTTGTGTTGTGTGTTAAAACTCATTGGTCTCTATGACAGTCTGTTCTCTTGATACTTCTGTGGGTTTCTATGGGATTTTTAATAGAGTTCATCTGATTACTGTCATCAAATCTCCTCAGAACGTCACATGATTTAAAACACTGTTCATCTCCAAACAAGACAAACAAAGCATGACCAGTTTCATACAGTAGTTAAGAAGGTTTGTTCAAATTACAAGTTGTGACTATGAGTTATAGTGATGTTCATATTAGTAAACAACATGAGGCTTCATGTGACGGTTTTAAATGAAAAATCGGATAAATGAATAAACCTTCAAAATGAAATGCTTAAGGAACTATTTTCCTCTTACTTGTGGAAACAGCTGAGAGACAAGCAGTTCATGCTCAATGAGCTCACAGCTTCACTGGCCGTCCTGGTGCTCCTGCAGTGGATAAACTGGTAACACTGGGAGTGTTTAGATGTATTCTGTGGTTTTAGCTTATGATAAAGCTGTGTGGCGTGTGGTGAGGGAAGCCAGCAGGAAGAGGCATCTCGCGATGGCCATGTTTGTGGAGGCTGAAACTGAATCTGTGAGAAACTAAAAGTCTTTCCTGCAACACCTGTTTGTGTGATGACATCAGCAGAGAACTGACAGCCTGCTGAGCTGCTTTCTAGAGATTCTGTCAAACGTCTGAGACAGATAATGCCTGAAAATCCCACAGCGATCGTAATAAGACACTGTGCTCATTAAAACTGCATGACTGTAAAGAGGAATAATACCTGCAAAAACACTAAAGGAGTAAAATCTTCTGTACTCTGATCACTGTTCTGCTCTTCACATCTTTATTACAACAAGACATTTTTACCTCACTTTGTAAAAACAAACGAAACACACAGATGAGTTTGTATACTTGCTCCACAGACACATGCAGGAGTATTTACAGTATTTTACATTGAGGCAGTTATTCACCATGGTTTTTAGGTAATCTATAGCTGATGCTCCTGTAGATAAAGTTTAACTTGCATTTGACTCAGAAAACTCCTTTAAAATGAGCATGACATCACAGGCTATTGTGCATGTTTACAGTATCAGTGTGAATGATTTGTTACACATTTTAAAAACTGTAACATTTCACACTTCTATTAAATACTCAACACATCAGATATTGTAAGAAATACAGATTCCAAACAGTGTTTGTTTGTGGAAAGAATTCACTGTGTCACTGTTTCAACATCCCCAGAACTTACACAACAAAAAACTTAGCAGCAATTCAAAAGTGTAGAAACGCTAAAAGATTAAACCACTCGTTTGAATACATTCTGGAAGCTTCTTTCTACACTACTTACAAAAACTACAACAAACTTCTCCTGAAAGTATCATGTTTTATATTTTTGTCACAGACAAAATTCAGTTGTTATGTTATGTACCAAAATAACAGTGAGAGCTTCTAATTTGAGTTCTGTTACACACACACACACACACACACACACACACACACAAATGAAAAGATTTCATTTTGACATTGTGTAATCTGCAACAGAATGCAGCATATTCAGAACAACACTGGAATGCTTTGTAAGGGGGATATCTTACACACACACACACACACACACACACACGCACGCACACACACATACCTCTGGCTCTCACTATGTCCAAACTTAAAGTCAGGCAACCTTGAAACTTCCCTCTGAACTGAGCAACAGAAGACAATTCTACATTCTCACACTGTTATAAGAACAACAATGAGTTTTTTTTTGTGAAACTTTATTTAAACAGTGTGTTTGGCAGCTGACCTGAGCAGTATTTCCATAGCAACAGTATTGGCCAACACTCTGCTCATATTCCAAACACTGTCAACTGAGGAAACAGACCTGATTGTGTCATACAGTGTACAGTTCATAAATGCATATATTTACAGTCATTCAAGCACCAGAAACGCTGTTTTTAACAGTCTGATAGTACAAAACACTTCATTTCCTTAAGATGGATGACAGTCAAACAAGCAGAAACAGAAATAGGTCAAAGGAGCTGGTTAAAAACAACCCCTCCACATACATTATAAAAATATTCCTGTCAAGGGTTCAGGAGAACATGCATGTGTAATCTATCAGGAGAAGCTGCAGCATCCATTCAGCAGTGAGTCACATGTTTTTTTGTTCCCCAACTGAAGGACCCAAACAGGAAATACATTCCACATGAACTCAGAGAAGACATGGCAAGCCCAACTCAGGGGGCAGGACAGCAGCTCAGGGGGCAGGTCGAACCTTCACAGCACTTTTCAGAAGAGGGTTTAACCAAAACCCCCCACAGTTATTGAAACAGCACTGAACTGAAACAAAACACATCTGACGTGTTCACACACATCTAAGCAGCTAATCACTGAATGTGGAAACTAACAATTATAAGCACAGCTTTCAGACAAGTGCTGCTTTTCAGAACTGTAAGGCACCTGTGAAAATACTGCAGAATACAGATCAGGACTGACACTCATAAACAAATAATATAAAAAATAAATAATATACCATATAATAAAAATAATAATAATATTTCAGCTTTTTTTAATGAAAGCGAAAATGTGTTTAATATCTTTTATTGCAAATAGCTCTTTTCACATCCAAACAATATATATATATTGTCTGCCTGACAGACAGACAATTCAATGTAATTTTATTTATATAGCTTCAAAGCAGCTTTACATAGAGAAACAAAGAATAATAATAAAAACACAGAACAAATGCTGGACATGTTAATGGTATTATTGCAAATAATATGTGTGGGATGTATAAGACTAATTAGGTATACTAGGTTTATGGTAGGTTTATGAATAAAGGGTTGACTGAACCGATAAAACCACAAAATCATTAAGCAAGACATGCGTTCTAGCTTACATGAAGATGGCAAATAATAGACAAGATCTTATGGGATAGGGGTATAAGGGATTTGCAATAGTAGACAGACAGATATTAACTTATGCACATAAACTTAAACACATGACAGATTAATAAACATAAAATAAACCAGAGTGCACTAAACAATCAACAAGTTCATCTACAACAAGAGTAAACATGATCTGTGCCAAACACAGTCTGCTTGAGGCAACAAATGACCACTTTTATAAATGTTATAAACAAACAATAAACGTCAATCTTTGAGTTTATATCTGAAGCAAAACCAGCTGAGAATCAGTATTGTCAACTACATCAAAATAGAAAACATTAAAACCATTTAAAATAACAAAACTGCTCCTGCATTTACAAACAGCTTTTCAGAATAAAAATACATTTAACGACACACTGCAAAGGTGTAATTCAAGACACTTACACGGTTACACTAATGCACAGTAAATTATAAATATCCTGACCAGTTCTGAGAGCTGCTGTCCTTTAGGAGGAATCTGGACACTACTGACACTGTGACATCAGAACCTAATGAATCTGCACACACACAAACACACACACACACACACACACACACACACACACACACACACACACACACAGAGAAGCTGTGAAATCTCAGATNCACACACACAAACACACACACACACACACACACACACACACACACACACACACACACACACACACACACAGAGAAGCTGTGAAATCTCAGATCATTTAAATCTGTCTGTGTGTAATCTGCACCCTAGCCAGCAAAACAAGCACACATTTCTTTGGTCATGATCTTCAGCTGACAGGTAAAACCTGTTAACAGTCCCTCCACAGACTACACTGATTATGACATCTGAGTTCTTATGACGTGATCATGTATTGATTAGACCTGCAGGACGCTTCCCCAATAACAGATCCGACCCACTGCAGCCATTTAAACACCCCAATAACACCCGTCGATGATCTGATGTACAGGAAGGTCCCGATAAGGCTAAATCTAGTGGTTTAAAAGCCTGAGCGGAAATCCCTGAACCCCTCATAACACTCGCCGGGCCGTGTATGACACCCGTCGGGTGTTAAAGTGCTGCAGCGGACCGGATCGGTGCCTTGGCGATGAAGGGTCTCGGTGTAATTTAGGGACCCCAGGGGCAGTTAATTGTCCTTTAATAAGAGTCATTAAGATCAGACAGACAGACTGCAGCAGATCTGATAAGGTTTAAACGGCTCAACGCTGTTACAGATTAACACGCAGCCTCATTTGGTTCAAATATCACTTTAACTGCTACACTGCTATTGTCTGTCTTATTTAAACCACTGAACGTGTCATTAAGTGTTCTGATAGAAAATCATCACTGTTTGTAGAGCTAATATCAGTTAGCCGTTAGCAGTCCTCGCTGACACGGATACAAAAATACCGCAAACACGTCAAAACACAACCGATGACAGGCGCGTCACGGCGGCTGTGATGGACAGACAGGTGTCTTACCTGCAGGGGCTCCGGGAAAGGCGTTTGTCGGTGTGTAAAAACAGCCGATCAGCGGGCGGATCACGGCATCGTACCAGCTGTTTGTCCCCACCCTCCTGTCTGTGACACAGGAAGTGACGCAGCGCCGCTTCCGAGAGCGCGCTCACGGTGCAAAAAACTCAGGCGCGTGACCGAGCTTCCAGAAAGCGATTTTATTGCAATTTTCATTAATAAACAGATCAGTTACCAGCATCCAGTTATCAGTCATGTAGAATCACTGTGTATGAAGTGTTCATAAACCTTATTTCGTTTTGTTTTATTTATTTTCGTTTATATAATTCGATTTATTTTAAACTGGTGATACTGTTTGAATACATGAAGTACGAGTTAAACAATGAAGCGGAATTAAAAGGGATTAATAGAGGAAAGGGCTTCAGTTTAAAGTTATATAAAGATTTACTTTTAGACAAGCACAGATCATCACAGGTCATCATCTGTCTGGAATGAAGCCATTATTTAATAGAGCTAAATAAAAGTAATGAAATAAAACAATTAATGCTTAGTTTGTTTGCACGAGAAGAAAGTTTGTGTGTAGAGATGTGTAACGCTTCACAAACATTATTTGATCCATCGCTGTGATGAATATATGATGACGGAGCTGCTGTGGTGTTGATGTGCTGTTGATGTCCTCTAGTGTTCAGTGTATGCACGAGTTTTCTGTTGCTTGTTTCTAAGAACAAACGCTTTTACATACAGCACTCAAATACGTGAAAATGCTTCTGTTTTGCCAATTTAATGTAACATCTTTATTGCGAATATTATTACAAGTAATGTAACAATTTCTAACTAAAAGTGATCATTTATTCCCAGTTACATTTACATTTAGTCATTTAGCTGACGCTTTTATCCAAAGCGACTTACAAATGAGGACAGGAAGCAACTTCGATTACAATAAGAGGCAACAGTGAATAAGTGCTATACACAGGGCTCAGGTTTTCCAGCACAGTATAAGAAAGTTTTTTTTTGTCCCCAAGTAGAAATGGGGGTGTGTTAGTAAATTAGTCGCGGAAGTAAAGAAAGTTTTAAAGTTAGTTTTAATGTAAAGAAAATAATTCCGGCCTTTCTTTGCGGTCATAATCATTTGACAGCACTGTAAATATATATACAGTGTGAGGTACAGTGTGGGCTGTACTGTACTCTGCTGTACTGTAGAAGGGGTGTGTTAAGCTGCAGTGATTGGATCAGCTGCTCTTCGTAGCCGGAGCTGAAACAGAAAGTGTTTTGTGTGTGTTCTGTAGATTCTGGTGGCTTATTTCCTGGCGCAGACAGAAGCACTGATGAAGGGAAAGACCACAGAAGAGGGCAAGAAAGATCTGAAGGCTAGAGGTCTGAGCGGAGACAAACTGGACAAAATCCTGCCACACAAAGTGAGAATATATGAACAGCAGCACACTGCTGAAGCTCAGAGTGACTGAAACTGCAACCTGCAGCACACTGCTGAAGCTCAGAGTGACTGACACTGCAACCTGCAGCACACTGCTGAAGCTCAGAGTGACTGACACTGCAACCTG
>JAZGTI010021103.1:0-10315 GCA_036877585.1 Botia kubotai | reverse complement strand
ATTTGCTCTATATGTTATATTTATATATGTTATATTTAAGGTTTATTGTAATGTATTCAGATATATACAAATATAAAAGTACAGTAGTTTAGTAGACAGTGCAGGAAGATTGGTGATGTCATTCGTAGTGCTTCATGAGAGTGGGCGGTTGCTGCAGAGCTCTTTTGTTCTCTGATTGGTTGGAATTTGCTCTTCTCACCAGAAATTCAGAATTCAGTTTAGCACTTAGCACATTTTTTCCTTTTTTTTAAAAAGTAGAATTACGTAGATTGAGAATAACGTAGAATGATTGCTTTTACGGAAGTGCATGCCATTGATTAACCACCACAGAGCTCAGAGCAGTTCTCTCCTTAAAGGTTTATAAGTGATCATTAGAAACCCACTTCCCAATGGAGAAAATTAATAGGATTTTTGCTTCTGGAAGGCAACTGTATAGCTTTATCTTGTACTGTGTGTGGTAGCATTAGTGTGCTAGCGCAGTATGGGAGTTTAGGCAAAGTAATGGCTTCATCAAGAGATCCTCTCTAATACATTACTTTTGCATTGTATTATTGTCCAAAAATGTGCAAAAAAAGCTCATGAGAATTCTCCAGCAGTCTGGTGCTATATTACTTTGAGAAATGATACAATTCCTTAAAGTTCAATGGTAATTGAGAAGATAAGTTTAATACTTCTCTCCCCAGACACGCAGTTCAGCCAAAAGATGAAAAGGCCCGAAAATATTAATGAGAGAAGAGGGGCTGAGCTCTGGCTCACCAGTGCTTTAATGTCCTTATCTGTTTAGCACAGGGGCCGCTCTTTGCAAACAGGCCTTCCCAAGTATGCAAATGCCTTTCTGATTGGACAGGCTGTGAATTCCTCAACGTGTGCTGCTTATGTATATTATTAGAGTGTCTGCTGGCAAGATGGGACACAACACAGCTTTAATTGATGACATGGCAGATGGAGACTTTATCCGAATGCCAAAGTGTTGCTTCATAAAGTAGCAGGTGCGAATAATCGAGCCTTTTCTCTCTGATGCCGCGTCGTGGCCAGGTGTGACACCCTTAAGTGACTTCAAATTAAAAGGTGATCTTCTCTGTGGGCTGAATCTTTGTCCTAACCTTTCTGGTTTCTGTGAGTTATCCTGCTCACTGTGAAATCTCATTAGCTCCATGTAACTGTACATGACATATGGCCATAAGTATAAGGACATTCCTTTCTAATTATCACTGATGTTCTCATGTCTGAAAGGGCAAATCCCTGCAACCATGTCTCAACATATAATGAAAAACCTTCCCAGATAATTGGAACAGAGATCCCTTTACCTCTTTGTTAATGTATATAATTGAAACGTTTTTGAATGGTTTTAAAAAGTATTATATATCAAAAGTTCAAGAAGTATAACAAGGTCATGTGGGTGTGGTCCTCAGGCGTTACATATTCTGATACGATATATTCTGCCTAGGATTGTGTCTCAACTCACTGCAGTTTTACATTCAATGTAAACAAACATGGAAATCTTTATCATCACTTCTGCTTAGGACAGTGTGTAGGTGTTGCTCGTAAGCTTCCTAAGTGTTCACCTGTGACAAATTGTCAGTCAGAGTGGAGGCCATGGGTTGTGTGTATTTTTGTGCGCGTTGTTCAACCTTGTACTGGAATTTTCAGTTTCTTACACCATGTTCCTGTACAAGCATTTACTGTGTGATGGGATCAGCCAAATCAAATGCTGCTTTCTGGGAAATTGAGCTTCCTGTTCCTGTCAGGTAGAGTTAAAGCCAGTTTCAAACTTCAAGTTTTAAGTCAGCTTTATTGTCGCTCCGCTCTACGGTATGTGGAGAAGTACAATGAGATGTCATGCCTCACAGGACCATGGTGTGACACATTTAACATATAAACCTACACATAATATAAAAAAATCTAATTATACTTATATCTTATTTAAATACTTATAAACTAAGAGAATGACTGCCTAAACTATAAGCTAAAAATGTAACTAATAATTTAACATACGCATGAGCAATTTAACATATGAGAAATTTAACAAACTTAAAGGCACAGACTTATCCTTTTATGTTTTTTCAACCAATGTGCTGTACTATTTTAATACAAATTGTTATTTTTTATTTCAAATTATCGATAAATCTTTATGCAGTTTATAATAAGTTTATAGTAAGCGCATGATGTCAACCTGCAAAAAGGACATGCAGAAAACCCTACAAAAGCAACATGTAAATTTGTATTAAATATAAACAGTGTAAATTCTAAGTCTGTAAAGCTTCATTTTCTTTTTTAAGCAGTTTTTTTTTCAGAACTTTTACAAAGGTGTTTATAAGGAGGGATGGCCTATGATGACCTGTGGTCTGTGGTTTAAAAGCGTGTATATGTGTGGGTTATGTCTCTGGAGGATTGGTATGCACAGAACAAGCTGGAAGAAGCTTGAACACCATCAGGCAGACACAGAGGTGTGAAATGAGAGAGACAGAACTAGAGTGTGTCTTTGTGCGAGAATAGGAAGAGGTTGCCCTAGCGCAGTCACCCATATCATGCTCTATAGACTTATCCTTTTGTCTGGAGGAAATGAGGTGCGTTTATATGTGTGTTTCGGAGAGCGAGGAAAAACTTTAATACTACCTTCACTGTTTGAATGTTTAGCCAGGTGTCTGACTCCAAATACGACTGTTTTCAGGATTACATGGAAAGCTGGTAATAATGAATAATATATATTAGCAGGAGAAAAGCATAGAAATTGATGTCTGACTATGTTACCTATTAGTTACAAATAAGTAAAGACTGAAGACAGAAATGAAACAGGAAATGTTTTCTCTTGCAATGCACTTATACGAAAACACATTGCATACACAAGACTTACACCTCGAGTCTGGCAGATAGCTTGTTTTAATTACCTGAAATTATCACATCCATGAGAGGTACTTTCTACTCTGAAAGTTTGTTGTTTGTTTATAAGGGTCATAATTTTTTGTTTATGTATAAAGTTTATGTATTTGCAATATAATTATAAGCTGTGTTTCTATATTTACTTATTTAATTTACATTAATGTATTTAATATATAAATTTGACATGAATTTTCCTGAGGTCCAACAATAATGTCAATATTTTTGTTTTTTTGCAGTGGGACACTCATTTAGTTTTCTATGATAATTTTCTGACTATTCTGTTAAATATGCAATAGAAATTGTACCAATTCGGAAGAGACTGCAGAAGAGATTTTGAGTTTTAAAAGTTACAGTATGTTTTCATAGTGCAATAACATTTTATGTCCAAAGAAATCTTGATTTGTCATAAAATGACCCCTTTGAGTACAGTTGCCCAGAAACTTAAGACTAGATCACTGCTGATGAAAAGCACATCTCAAACAACACCTTCCGGTTCTACACACATCTCTGCATTATTATCAGAACCGTGATCGTGTGCACAGGGGTTGAAATAAAGTTACTCAGTCCTCTGGCTTTGCTTCTAACAACAGACTCTGTGTTCCTGACTTCTCAGTGTATCTGCACTCAGTGACACCTTACAAATATAATGGACTAAACATGTTTCCTGCTGTTATGATCTACTTGCATAGTCACTGTTGTGTTTAGTCTTGTTTTGTGGATGCTCACAAAACCAATACCACTGGCTTGTGGTGAATTTCTGACAATTTTTATATTTATATATTTTTTTTATTACTGCTGACTTTTGTTTGGCTATGATTATTAATAGTCGTCTTCCATTTTTCAGCATCCCTGGTAAACATAGCAGGTGTAATGATGTTCACAGACCCATCTTTAATTTTAACAAGCTGAGTGGTCAATAAAAAATTGATAAAATAAAGGTTATCTGAAGTTCATTGTGATGTCTGAATTGTTGTGTTGTTTTCAATTCTTTATAACTAATTTGTCCGTTTTCGCCAGTTTGACCCATTCAGGTAGATTTGCAGACTGGTTGTGAACATAATAGGGAGATATCCTATTTACTTGTTAATCAGCCAGTCACAGCCTTCTTTATGTGATTTTTTGACAGTATTTAGCAATTACACCCATCACACACACCTGCTTTGGGGCCTCAAAGAGAATGTATAGCATTCTGTAACTTTATCTGCTGGTTTCACTGCTGCTCAGTGTTACTTCAGAAAAACAAGTGTTTTGTTCTCATATTTGGTATAAATTGTTGTATTTCTGTGGGAAACCGGCAACTGTGTTTGTCTCTGCAGACCTGCTCAGTTTGCAGTTATAGCGCAGGATTGATATGGTCATATTGGAGTGGAAACAATTGACTGTGCTGTTGTTTTTTATACGTGCTTGAGCGGGAAGAATCACTTGTGTGGTGGAAACTCTCCGATCGATGTAGCAGACTCTGGGCTGGAAATCGTTCACAGGAACAAAGAGGAGCTCTGCAGAAGTCTGGGAATTGGGTCGTGTTTGCGGGAGGCTCTTCCAATGGGACATCTGTCTGAATTTGAGTGGGACAGGAGAAAATGCTGTACAGAGAGCTCTTATTTACCCTCATGTTGAGCCCCTGTTTGTACAGATGAGAAGAGAAAATATCCCACCCTCTGCTACCATTTTTCCGATCTGCACTGGCAGAGCTGGTGCTTGGCTGCAGAATATTGGGCGTTATGTTGCATCACATAAAGCTGATGGGGGTATAATCATTCTCATGTATTTTGACTTCATGGAATCAATCTATTGTTTCATGTTGCTGTAAGATTAATTTGTTTTCCGCCTGCCGCAGACAGCATGTTTCATAAAATCCTGTGAAGAACATAAGCAGCTCTTTGGTGTTTCGTCAAATCAGATGTGGCCTCAGTTGTTCTCTATATCATTATTGGTTATTGTTGTCATGAGCCAGAGATGATGAATGTTGTAGTGAGATGTTACACAACCATCTGGCTTTATCATTACTTTGCTATATATAATGTAGCAAAATATTTGAGGCAGTTTGTAGTTTGTATTATTAACTACTATTATAATAATATTTTTGATGTTTATTTTGATTGGTAAGTCAGGTCAACACACACTATTTCAGAAAAAGCATCCTTTTCAGTGAGACTCTCCATGTGCAGCTACAACACTGACTCTCCGTGCTAATGGGGACCATCTGAAGTGTAAGCCTGCAAGAGTTTTTTGAAAGAGCTGCACCAACAACACGTATATATTGCATTAAGAATATACAGTCAAATTGACCACACATACATATTATTGACATTGTTCACTACAGTTCAGAAGTTTAAACTAAACTTGAACTAAATATTCATGTTTTTGAAAGTATACTTTTATTCTCAGGGGATACATTAAATTAATAGGAAATAAGAGTAAATAAATGTATAAATAAATGTAAATAAATTACTTTTTTATCAAATAAACTCTGAATTTAGATTTTCTGCTCATTACAGAATCTTTCACAGGCAGCAATAGCAGCTGTGTTCCTGCAGTCAGTTTTTTAAGATATTCAGGTAAACTTCCCATATGTGTGACGGAGGACATTTATCACATACCTCACCATCAGATTGTTTCTACAACAGCTCAACACCTAAAGCATCTTTTTGTTGCACATTCCTTCTATTCTGATTTGTAGTAATCTGATCTGATGTTCTGTAGAATATGGCTTTATCTTTCACCTCAGCATATCTTCTGTTGCTGTTGTGTAGTGATGATTCTGTTCAATGATTCTACCAGCTGAGCAGCGGTGAGGGTCCATTTCTCAAATTACAGACTGTGATGTACCTCTTGTTGTTGTGTATCTAAGATGTCTACGTCCCTCTCTGTCCTAGTTGGATCTAGCTACCTTTCTATATATAGTAATTCTTCTACCTTTCTTATATAGTATTATAACCTTAATGATGTGTGCATTGTTGGAACCGGACAAAAAATAATTGAGCTACTCCTGTGTGAAGCGCCAGTCGTTGAATAAAGATCTGGAAAAAATGCTGCCAGGATTTTGCAAAATTGTACAAATTTACATTTCATCACCCAGCTTGAGCTATGACCCTGGGAAATGTTTTAAATGGTATTGAAGGAATTCCCATGTACGCCGGGCTTTATGCTATTCTTTCATTTTAATAACACATGATTGAAAGCATTTGGATTTCATAACATAACTTTCATAACAGCGCCTTGCGTTGTAGATACTGTGGTCTATTGCAGATAATGATTGTCTTTGGGTTTTTTGCTGACATCTTCTGTTTGCTGTAGTTAAGCTCCTCGACCGGTTTCATTAGGAGTTTGAAAACGGAGCCGTGTCCCTTGAGTGGACATACTGATGTATTTAATATCCTGCTGCCTGGCGGCGATCCAAAAGAGCTTTTTGGAACAACAAACACACAGCTCTTTGAAGGTACACTAATTAGCTAAAGTGTATTTGGTCAATTTTTTTTAACAATGTTGTGTAATTCTTACTACTTTGATTTGACCTGTCACACAGTCATGGGTATGTGATGTCATAGTGATCGCTTTCCATTCCATTCTATTCAATCTACCCATTATGTAAAATAGAAGATACATATGAGGTACTTTTCATAATAGGGTACAATCATGTGAACGGTGAGGTGTTAAACCTTCAGCAAATGTTTATCCTTGTTTATTCCTTTTTGAAACACAATTTGGGGCGTGTCTCAACTTTGAAATATAACAGTAATCATTGTAACATATAACTGTAACACTGAAATGTTTTAGCATAAAGCTTACCATTTTATTTTAAAACTTCAGCTAAAACTTTAATCTTTCAAAGTTTTGTCAGTTATTTTCCACTTAGGTCAGAGTAAATACGGCACTTTTACTTTGCTAACAAGCTCATTGTATAACAGCACTCTTTCTGAAACAAGCATATTTTACCCCTCAGGAGACTAAAAAAATAACTTTGAGCATTGAGCTGCTTTTTCGTTCATTAACAAACTTGAGTTTTCCTCAGTACAGTATGTTCAGTAACATTATTTGTTTAACCTCTCAAAATGTCTCTCTTTTCAAATTGTAAAGTGTGTGTGTGTCTACAATATGTTGAGCTCTGTAAACGTGACATCTAACACTGGATGTTTTCAGTTATTGATCTGTAATAAAGTATTACTAACGTGCAACGTTAATGTCACTTTCCATTAGGAATTTTAACCCTAACCCCAGTAATCCTACATGACAATGTTTATGTCACTTTCCATTAGAAATCGTTTTATAATAATTTGTAGTTTAATAGAAACGTGGCTCCCGCTGGACTTTTGTCTGAAGAACGAAAACTGTTCCTAACCGAAGCATCAAACAGTGTGATACAGTAGGTTACAGAACATTAGTGCACACTTCCTTATTTAAGTGGGCTTTTGGGCTCTGGTGTATAGTGCTAACTGTGAATCACCTGGCGCTGGTATTAGGGAAGAAAGCTGCAACTGAAGTCATTAATATATTCTGTGGAAACAAAGGAGTTGAGAGTATGTTCTCCACAGAGCTCTGCGGGGAAGCAGAATGGGTGTATAGGGCCAATCTCAGACTTAGACAAGATGACTAATGAACAGTGACTTCTATGTGTGTGCCCTGCATGCTCTGAAGTACATACGTTTGTGCAGATCGCTGTGTGTCTGTGTGTGATTGATTGTGGCAAGAGGTGGAGATTACATCTAATGTTTTTATGTCTTTTAGTTTTTTTTGTAGCCCTATTTTACAGCTGCTGTTCTCTATACTGTGTCTTTACGAGTGCGCCGTCTGTAAGGTGTGTGTGCATTTATATGGTAATTATTTCCTCTCCAGCTTCAAAGAAATGCAGACAGTCCTGCTTGTCCATGAAGATCCTTGAAGAGTTGGAGGAGGGAGGTCAGAATAGCACACAAACACACAGCTAAACACAGGAAATACAAGAACATGCATAAACATCGCTAGTACTGTATTTAACCATCATCATCTGGTTTATATAATAACTCAAAAGGCCTCGTCTGCGCTCTGTACTTTTTACTGCTTTTCAAAGGCAATCTAAAATGCTTTGCTGCAATCATATTGACATGAAAATCCATTGAAATCGGTTTACTTTTCCTTTACAACCCACTTGTATTTAAAAGCACAAGCTGCTTGATGTTCTTAAGCAATGCATCAGATTTCCGTCCTGTCTTATCTGGTCTGAGCACATAATTTAATATCCTGGTGTCTAATCTCTCTCCTATTTTCACTTCATTAGAACACAGTTAGCTTATCTAACATTCCTGTAGCTCATCTGGTGCATTGTGCTAGCCATAGGTTTTGTTTTGATAGGTTTTAGACAGGGGGGGTTTATTTCCCTGTCTTTCATCAATCTTTGATGACGTGATCTCTTCCTATTTGTGTAAAAGCATCTGGCAAAAGCATAAATATAAAGACCACGTTTAGGCCATACCAGAGCTGAGAACAGTGACGTGAAAGTGACCTATTTGTCAGATATGGTAACCCATACCCGAAATGTGATCTCTGCTTTTAACCCATCACTGGTGAGGAGTGAACACACACACACACCCAGAGCAGTGGGCAGCACACTACTGCGCCCGGGGAGCAATCTGGGGTTAGGTGCCTTGCTTAAGGGCACTTCAGTTGCTACCCCCCAGTGCTGGATTTGAACCAGCAACCTTCTGATTACAAGTCTGACTCACTAACCAGTAGGCCACAACTCCCCCATGAACTTCCCTGAAGACTGAACTCCCCCTCTGTTAGTAAATATCTAGTAGAATATAATGAACAAGCTCTTTGTTCATTTTTACTTTGTCTAACATGATTTGAAAAATGTTTTGCTGTCTGAATACAAAGTTACTTTGGCTGTGAATGGAAAAAAATGCCTTTTGGGTCCAGATGGTGTAATTACAGCATCTACCCGCAGGGGGTTAATATTTGCATGCTAACCAGCCAAATCTTGACCCCCTGATCCCACTTTAAAGACAAATTGATTCGGTGTGGTTAAAAACAGAAGTCTTCTACAGTTCTAATAATAAAGCCCCAGTGTTCAAAATCTGTAGCCGAAAGTCTTTCTACTGTAATGAGAAACAAGAAGTGGAGGAAGCCATTCATTAGAGTCCAGCCAAGTGAAAAGTGAAAACCCAAAGTGGAAATAACAGTAAAGCAATGCCATAATGAAGCTTTACCAAGATTGAAAAAAATGGAATTTTGTTCATAATGATCCAAAGTTACTGTTCTATCACTGTACACTGTTCTGCCTCTCTTCCTCTCTGTGTGTATATATCTCAGTGTATATTCCAAATGCCTGTTTTAGCTCTTGCAGGAGATAATAAGAAAACTTTAATGTAAGTTACTCAAGTGTCATTATAAAAGAGGTTGTTCAGATATTTTGATTCAGAGACATGAGAAAAAAATTAATTGGTGAGATTAGATGTTAAATGAGCAATATATATTCTAACGAGATCTTTGCTCTCCTAATAAAAAAAGTCACTTAAAAAACCTTTGTGATTATTCACTCATCCTCATATCATCCCAAAACCGTAGTACTTCTATTCTTCCGTGGAACACAAAGATTACATTTTGAAGAATATCCTGGGTGCCCTTTTCCATATGAAAGTGAATAGGGACAGAGAGCATTTCAGGTCCTCTAAAGCCATACAATATCTTTTTAAATCACAAGCCCATTAAATGAAAGTCATAGGGGTTCTGAATTATATGAAGGGAGTAAATGTTTTTTTGGGGGGTGGGGGGGGGGGGTCTCAGCAAAAGGTGAGGGAATTATGAGACTGAATTCATTTGCTATATATTTAACAGTTAATAATTTATGTAAATTAAAATCTTCTGAAAATATGTTCAGATCTATGATTCTGCACACGTTTTTTTATTATCTTTGTATTGACTGCAGTCTTGCGGCTTCTTTTTCCCTCAATAACTGATTTTTAAAAAGCAGAACCTGTTGGATAGTTTTTTCAGTCTGTAGCGAATGACACTTTGCAGATTGCATCTGTGTGAATTTAAGACTTTAGTAATGATCATATCATGGGTTTTTTAGCTGTGTTTGGAATAAATTATTGATTGTTCAGTTTTACAGGTTAAGGTAATGTTTGAAATCACAAAATATTCATTGCATTTATTATTATGTTTTGAATCAAGTATAAATATTATACAATGAGGAACTGGGAAAAAAATATTTTTTGCTTTCAAGTACTGGATAAGTGCTTTACTTATTTTTAGAAACCCTTTCAATACCATGGGAATAGATTTGGTTATGAATTATGAAATTCAAAGAGACTAATAATAATCTTTGTTAATGGTTCTTGTCACTGTAAAACTAGTAAATGTTAATTTATATTAAAAGTAATATAAGTATCATCTGTTCATGGATAATGTGTTTCTTCATTAAAAGTTTTTTCCTTTATGTAAACTTTTGATAACT
>JAZGTI010021102.1:0-10025 GCA_036877585.1 Botia kubotai | reverse complement strand
ACACAGACTGTACAAGTGTCTCAACACACACACAGTACACAGACTGTACAAGTGTCTCAACACACACACAGTACACAGACTGTACAAGTGTCTCAACACATACACAGTACACAGACTGTACAAGTGTCTCAACACACTTTCACATTTATTTATAACATTTATTTGTGATGCTAAACGCTTGCATGCTAGCCTTGAAACTGTAAATCTATCTCTGATCTGCAGGTATGTTCTAGATGATCAGTACACCACTTCCTCAGGAGCAAAGTTTCCAGTCAAATGGTCTCCACCTGAAGTCTTCAACTTCTGCAGATACAGCAGTAAATCTGACATCTGGTCCTTTGGTGAGTTTTTCAGTGGTTTAACATTGCTTTTGTGCTTTAATTGTGAGGTGAAGATTGTGTAACGTTTTATCTTTCCAGGTGTGCTGATGTGGGAAGTTTTCACTGAAGGAAAGATGCCATTCGAACACAATCCCAACCACGAGGTGGTGATGATGATCACACAGGGACATCGACTCTGTCGGCCCAAGAAAGCCACACCTCCTGTCTACAACATCATGCAGATGTGCTGGATGGAGGTAATGGAGATTTCAGATGAAGTCTTTGGAAAGTTGCACTACAGTTTTTTTATGAATGAAGTTGATGCTTCTGTTCACCAAGCTAGCAGATGTTCAATGCAAAATACGGCTAAAAACTTTTGTCAGAGTTTGTTTTAAAAATGGCCAAATGTGAACACATTTCTTACTTTTCTATGCATACTGCCTATAAACTTCACTGCAATTCTTAAATAATTGATCACATCCTTGGTGAATACATTTTCATACAATTATGTATGTTTAGGATGTGTCCTGTTAAAGCTAATAGCATTTCCATATTTATATTTTCATTTATCAGTAAGCAGATATTATTTATCCAAAGCAACTTGCAAATCAAGAGAACATGTGCAATTTCACAACAATATCAGTAGATGTTTAAGAAGAAATGAGAGCAGTAGACTCTGTTAGAGGCAAAGCTGCACAGCAAAAGAGCACAGCATCTGTTTTTAAATGAAAAGCCATTGTTTTTTAAATGTCAATTTCTAACAGGTTTAGTATCGACTGTAACAGGACACAAACTCTTCACTTGCCATTGGGCAATTGTTTGTTTTGGCCCTGCATGTCTACAGACATTTTTGACTTTCAGTGAAACTGTTTGAAATGTTTAATGATGTGAGTCTGTTGTCTGTGCTGTTTTGTATGTTGTGTGTGCATTTTTTTGTGTTGCTTTGTCTGTGGTGTGTGTGCGTTGTTTTGTTCAGAGAGCAGATGAGCGGCCAGCATTTTCACAGATCTGTCTAATGATCACGGACGAGCTGGAGGCAGATGGACTGCTCACCTATACCTAGATTGGATGATGTGACTTGCACTTTAATTGACCATCTGTCCGATTGCCATGGTCACGTGACTAAGTCTGAATGAGAATAGACGTGACTCATTTGGACTGAACCTGCTCATTTGAAGTGTTGATTGTTAACTTCTGACATTTGTTCGCTCTCAGTCATCAGTCTGTGGTTACAGTCCTGAATCGATGTTAAAATCAATGTTAAACCTCAGAATATTTGTGTTTTAATGTCGTACACTGATGGCAAATCAGGTTCATCATGCCAAAACCCAATAAACTTCACACTGTTACAAGATGGGAGAAGCATGAGTCATTTTCAAAGGTAAACACACATACATTTGTGAACACAGAAACGGTGACACACACACACACACACACACACACACTGCAGTGCTTATCTTATTGTTTCAAGCATCATAACTAATTCATGAACACAGATGCTAATCATACACGATACCTAAGCAACAGCATGCTCGCACACTCTTAAAGACACACAAACACACACACACTGGTTTCTAGTTGCATTTTGGTGCTGCTGGTACAAGTTTGGAAAGACAAGATATTTAGATTCCGATGGCTGTGAAGGTAAGACGGACAGACACACACATACATGCTGTTAGTTCCATAAATGAAGAAACTAAAGACAGTTACACAATTAGGAAAGACTTACAGGAGTAAACAGAGTAACGCTTCCATCAGTATTTCTCCTTTTCTGTGGCTGCACTAATCTGTGTATCTGAGGGTTTGACCGTTTTGTACACACTTTACAGGCTGAGTTTGTGTGTCACATTTAAAATGATGGGATTTTCTTATTAAACCTGGAAATACAGATGTAGGCTTTTTCACTTCAAGAAAGTTGAAGTATTTACAGTAACTTTTACATGACGAAGTTCCATTGCTCATGTCTGATGTTCCTGCTTCCATTGAAGTACGTTAGATATTCTTCTCAGATCCTCCTGGAGGATAAAATCTTCAGCTTTTCAGTTCTGGCAGCTCTCGGTCTCAGACAAATTCATCTCAGTTCTTCAAGATTTTATTTTTTGGATGGTAATGATAATTACTCGTGTATTACATTAGAAAAATCTTTAGTGGACCAAAAATGGCAAATTTATATCATAAGGTTGTTTGTTATCAATGGATTTAATGTGTTTTACTCGTGTATTAGAGACGTTTTGCAGATAAAAGATCAAACTGAGGAGTTCCTGTATATGTTTTGATAACGTCTCTGAAAGGCGCTTGGTTTGTGTGACGTCTGTCAAATGACTACAAACAGCTAGGAAAGACAGCGGCAGTTTTGGGCCTGAGATCTAACGCTCGGTGGGTTTCAGTGATGGAGAAAGTTCCTGGACGTTGAAAATTGCTGTGTGTCCAGTAACACAATCTTTCTTCCGCATGAAAGATTAATTCTCTAAATTTGTACAGGGTCAATAATTCATGCACGTTTAACGTACGTTTTGACGCTTCTGTTAAACGTCATCAGCAGTCAGAGGACAGACGGACACTCGATGGACGATGCTGATAAATCAGACATTTTAATTTTTGGTTTGTTTTTAGATGTCGCAGCGACACGCCAGCACGAGGTTTCGTCACGTGATCGGGAAGGCGGCGGTTAAGGGGCGGTGCTATCATGGGCTGCCAATCACACGCAGCGTTCAAAACAATCTGTTCTGTGCCGTGAATCCGCGCTTCGTCGCCATAGTGACCGAGTGTACAGGGGGCGGGGCCTTTATTGTTATCTCTGTCCATCAAGTAAGACCACACCCACTTTAACACCACAACTGTTTGCCGACTGTTGGGCGTGTATTTCAGCTTGTGCGCGCGCACGCGTGTGTGTTTCAGACGGGGCGCGTGAGTCCGTTCCATGCGCGTGTGTGTGGACACAGCGCTCGTGTTCTGGACGTAAAGTGGGACCCGTTTAACGACCAGCGCATCGCATCCTGTTCAGAGGACTGCACGGTTCGTTTCCATGGCAGGAGTGCTGCTATAGCAACAGCCTAAGTTGAAGTTCATTAGGCACCGTGGTTTTCATGGCAACTCGTGTGTGGGTGTGTGTGTGTACATGTTTTTCTACCACTGTGGGGACCACATGTCCCCACGAGGATGGTAAACGTCACACATACACCTACATTGTTGGGACAAAGCCAGTGATTATAAAACATACCAAATGATGTTCTTTTTTTAAAATGTAAAAAAGCAGAAAGCTTTCTGTTGGGTTTAGGGTTAGGAGATAGAATATACAGTTTGTACAGTATAAAAGTCATTGTCTATGGAAAGTCCCCATAAGGAATAAAAACAAGGGGGTGTGTTGTGTAGGTTAAGGTGTGGGACATTCCTCAGAACGGACTGAAGGATCACATGACACAGCCCACTAAAGACCTGCTCGCCCACAGCCGCAGAGTGACGCTTATTGAGTGGCATCCAACCGCCAAAGACGTGCTGCTAAGCTCCTCCTACGACTGCAAAGTATAAACTCACCAACCCAAAAACCAAGACTGAAGAAGTTTCATCAAAACATTGTTTAGTAGTTTAATACACATATTATTCATAACTGCACAAACACACACACCCTGTTACTGATCTTACAAACTCTGTTCCAAAAACAGTAAGCTTCCTACCTGGACAGCCTTTAATGGCATCCTTGTTTCTGGCTGTCTAAGTTTATTTGTGTTTTTGTAGATCATGGTTTGGCATTTAGATTTGTCTGCTGCTGTGCTTCACACTCCAGTGTGTGTGATAAACTCACATGCCCAGCTGGTCCTCTGTTTGAGTTTCAATGGGGATGGAAGTTTATTAGCCACCACCTGCAAAGACAGAAAGATCAGAATCATAGAGCCACAAACTGGACGAGTGTTGCAGGTGTGTGTGTGTGGTCCTGGTATTCACTAGATTATGGGGACCAAATGTCCTACTATAGTAATACCAGTAAATCTTTATGTTGTGTGGACATTTTTAGATCCCTGTGAGGATACAAGCTTATAAATCATACATTTTATTTTGTGAGAGAGTGTGCGTGCGTTTGTGTGTTTATTGTCCCTTAGGATGCTCAAATGAAGTTCTGAGGATGTTCTGATATTCTCAGGAGTCCATCAGCTCGTCTCATAAAGTCTGTAAGATCTTGTTTCTGTGGAATCTGAACATGTTGTTGACCACAGGAACCTCCTCTTGGAACCAGAGACAGATTGTTCTGTGGGACCTGGTAACACACACACACTATAGTCTAATAATGTTCACAGGTTAGTTTAGATTTAGGGGACAGTAAATATAATATGTTTGATATATGTGTGTGAGTAGGTCTGTGTTTGTGCATACAGTAGTTGTGTGTGTATACAGTGGTTGTGTTATGCTGGGTGTGTGCATACAGTGGTTGTGTTATCGTTTGTATGTGTCTGCAGCAGGATTTGTCTGAGCCAGTACTGGAAGAGGATTTGGATGGAGGTCCGGGTGTCATTTTCCCCTTTTATGATCCAGACACTCACCTGCTGTTTCTGGCTGGGAAGGTCAAACCACTGCACTATAGTTCAGAGTCACAGGCTGTTAAATTCCTCGCTGACTCTTTTCTGGATTGTGTTGATGTCTCAGTGTGTGTGATCAGTTCCTGAAGCAGGAGAACAGACAGGAACTAGATCATCTAGCTTTAGTGTATTTAAAGACACCAAACTACAATTCTGAGCAATTCTCATATCACACAGTCATTCTACTGAATTTATTGAAACATTCAAACACTGATCTCGCAATTGTGAAACAAATGATATTATTGATTGATGTGTGTAATTTAGTTAATTAACTAAATAAGGTTGTTAAAATGACTTTTAAATAGTTTTGTCCTACAGGGTGATGGAAACATACGTTACTGTGAGGTCAGTGCAGTGAAACCCTACATGAACTTCTTTGCTGAGTATCGATCTGTGTATCCACAGAGAGGCATGTGTACGTACACACACACACTCACACACACACATCTGTATAGATGAATAATCTGTTGTACTGGAGTCTTAAACTTTCTGCTCATGTTCAGGTGTCATGCCCAAGCGTGGACTGAACATCAGCATCTGTGAAGTGTTCAGGTTCTACCGGCTGGTGGCCATCAGAGATCTTGTGGAGCCGTTGAGCTTCTATGTACCACGGAAGGTAAAACCTCAGTTCCACATCACTGACCAGCTGGACCACATGCAGATGTCCAGGATTAATATATAAACAGACACTGTGGGTTGATGACTGTGTCCTACAGCTGAGGCTTTCAGGGATATAAGAGCCTGTGCATGACTACAGTCTATCTGGGTGGAGTCTGGGTGGAGTGGGGCAGTTGTGGCCTACTGGTTAGTGAGTTGGGCTAGTAATCAGAAGGTTGCTTCAATTCCAGCACTAGGGGGTTGCAACTGAAGTGCCCTTGAGCAAGGCACCTAACCCCCAATTGCTCCCCGGGTGCAGTAACGTGCTGCATACTGCTCCGGGTGTGTGTGTGTGTTCATGACTTGCAGTGTGTGTTCACTCCTCACCAGTGATGGGTTAAATGCAGAGGTCACAGTTCAGGTATGGGTTACCATATCTGACAAATAGGTCACTTTCACTTTGTGTGTGTGGAGCCTGTGCATGTCTACAGTCTATCTGGGTGGAATCTCTGTTTGCGTGGAGTTTTGATATCTGGGTTAATTAAGTATACTTACAGTCAGGCCCACACAGAAGCAACACAGATCATCAAACTAACCTCCAGCTGCCAGTAATTTTGTAGTACTATTTACCATCTTTTTACTGTGTTTTAAACCAGCCCCATATGTTCTCCCAACAACTGTGCAAAAATACCCAAAAACTTGTGATGGGAGGTTTTGTTTGTTTCTGGCAGCAGTCTGGGGAATTTCATGAGGATATCTACCCCCTGACAGCAGCCAACAAGCCTGCCCTGACCGCACGTGAGTGGCTGATGGGCCAAAATAAAGGTCAGCTGAAACGTAACTTTTATAACAAACACACTGCTTACACGACATCAGAGAACACTATGTATTTATCAAAGTCAATTTAGCCTATATCAAGTGTTTCTTATATATTAAAAGAAGAACTGTCCTCTCAGGATTTAGAGGTCCAATCTGCTCCTCTTGTAGGGCCTGTTCTCATGTCTCTGAGACCTGAAGATAACATGCTGACGTCCTTCCTGATCCAATCACCTGATGCCAGGCCACAGGGCTCTGCCAACAGAATCTGCCTTCAGACTGAAAAACTGGCCAATAAGGATGCAGAATGTCTCCATGACGTCATGATAGACATGCGTGACTGGACTGAAGATGACACTCAAAGCCACGACTGGATCTCATCACACACACTCCTCATACACACTGAGTCTGCACTTCATCTTCCTGCTGAAGCAGAGAGAGAGGTCAGATGCTTTCACAACTTTCTGTGTGGAGTCAGAGGTCAAAGGTTGTGACATTTTGTGTTTGACTTGAAGCTTCTGCAGGTGTTTTGTCAGCAGGAGAAAAAAATGAAAAATCTGCAGGAGAAACTTGAGCAGAAAGAGCAAAGAATTCAGCAGCTGGAAATGGAGATCAGAAACATGCGCAACCACACTAGAGCCTCATTCTGACGGCAGCTAATTACAGTGCAGACACTCAAGCACTGCAGCCAGTCAAGACTAGAATGTTCACTGCTCCCTACACCAAGTAGGGGATTAGAACAGCAGGAGTCCATGGAACGTGTGTTCATCTGTAATTTCCTGCAGTGTCAACAGACAATAAAAATGTTGAGCATGGTCACAGTGAAATAATTTACCATACAGTCATGTTTATTGTACACATCCATATGTATTTATATAAAAGTACAAATGTCTGTTTAATAATAAAATAAATGAGATTGAATACATTGAATCTTAATGTGTGAATGAATCTTGTGTCTCATTCTCCACACAGTCCATGAATTCACCCAAAAATGAAATCTCATCATGTGCTTACATATGACATCCTCTGTTCAGCTGAACACAAATGAAGATTTTTAGAAATGCGTGTTGTCTCTTTATGTCACTACACAGGACTGAACATGTTGAGGTTCCATCCATCATAAGGTAATCCAAATATTAACTAATGTTACTGAAATGTGATTTTGTGATGATTGATGGATAAATGCCTCTCTTCATTTTCTGTGATTATGTATGGATGACCCCATACACTTGTTTCTGCTGTCGTTTAAAAACTCACGGCAGAAGTTCTCTGTTCCTCTCACAAAATGTTATTTTCTGGAGACTGATTCAAGATCTTAGGTGTTCTGGGCTGCATTGCATGCTGGGGAACATTTTTGACATGACATCTCTTTCCATTTGGTTTTAAGGTGGCAGTGTCAATTATTATGACCCTGAGGAGACATGTAAACTGTTGGAACTGTCCTGAAACATCTAGATTCATCAGGTCAGAGTCACCATTATCATCATCACCACCGGTTCAGTTTGTTTCTGTCACTCTCTGCTGTACTTTCCCATGAGTTTTTGTGGCATCAGACAGACGGGTTGTGGTAGAAAAATTGTCAGTGTTCTTTGAACTTCCTGTTGCTTTTTAAAGCACCACAGTGGTTTGTCACAGTATCAGACTATGTGTGTGTGTGTGTGTGTGTGTGTGTGTAGTTTACATTTATGGATTTGGCAGACGCTTTTATCCAAAGCAACTTACATTGCATTATACTATACATTGTTTCCGAGTATGTGCAATCTCTGGGATCGAACTCATGACCTTGGCGTTGTTAATGCCATGCTCTAACCACTGAGCTACAGGAAAGTTTAAACCGTTTGTAAAGTTTCTGAGATCTGCACTTGTCACACACACATGGTTGTTTGTGGGGGGGTCTGAGGAGCCCATTATGTGTTTCCTGTTTAAACAGGATGTTGGGTGGGATGTGTTGAGGGCAAGAACACATCACTTTTGGACTTAATGTTCAGGTGTTCACAGGCAAACTGTTCTTTGGCTGTTTTTAAGCCGCTTTTACAGGTTTTAAGCTGCTCACATGATTTGTCATGTAAATGTATGATGTTTATACCAAATGTATGGTTTATGCCACTGTTTATACCACTGTGTGTGTGTGTAAATGTGAGTGGTTCAGTGTCTGTGTATTAAGTCACATTGAGCATGATGTGATAAAGTGAAGCAATTCGCAAACACCTCCAGCTAATTTACGCCTGTCAGATAGATGACACTGATTGACAATGAATTTCACTCACACAATGCACCGTACTTTTCAGCTGATCAGCCCTCCTTCAGACATTAGCAAACTTCACAGAACCACATTTAAAACACTGATCCACAACACACATATTTCTCTGTTAGTAGCAGGAAGTTTGTTGTTGTTGTTGTTTTGCTAAAATAAGAAGGGGATGTGTACACTTTTTTTGAAAGACACATAAATAACTATCACTATGTTAATAAATGTGAGAATAATGTGTTTTGAGCACCATGTTAAAAACATAAAGAAATTGCTATGAACAACTTAAGAAGTCTGTTAAGAAGTTTGTTTAAAAAATAATCACTGAAATCATCAGTGAGTTTTAACTGCAGAGTTTAATGTTTTTAACTAAAGCATAATTGAGCATATATATACTAAACGATTATTTATTTTAGCTGAAGATTGCAACTACCATTTTAAAGACATTTATTCAAAATTGCAGTGCATAGAAAAATGTAAACAAGCGTAAGCACTGATGAATATAAATAAATGTGTTGTGTTAGAATTGGTATTATTCTCAATAATAATAGTGTGAAATACACATCAAACATTAGTAGTATAAATATGTAGTACACTTTGTGGATGCTTCTCAAATGGAAGGCTGCGTCCTAGTAAGGCTGCCGTGTCATCAAGTGCCATCGAGGAACATCTCAGTTTGAAGGATGCTTGGAAGTCAGCCTTTGTTTTATGTCCTACATTCAGCTTCTTTTGAAGAAAGTGCAGTGTAACCGTCAAGGCCTGAAATTACCCACAAATCACCCACATTCCCAAAACATCGCAAGAATCGAGTCAGCACTTACTTTGCCCAATTTCATTATTAAATATAAGAGAAAAAATGGCATCAGAGATGATGTTTTGTAAATTTTATAATGCAGAGTGACAGGGAGGGGTGGAGGAAACCATTATGATGTTACCATGTACGCTTTCTAGAACGTCTCATTCTAGCTTTTAATGCTGAGGAGAACTCAGAAGGAAAGCCTTAGAAGGACTGAACTAAGAATGACGCAGCCTCCCTGTTTGAGAAGCACCCTATACCCGTTTTCCTCAGTGTGTTTACTGCTGGAGTATTGTTTGTAGTCAAATTCTGTTTTGAGTAAAAGCATGGACTGTTCTAAAGCTCAAATCTAACTGAACCTGTTTTTAACAGGAGAAAATGACTTTGTTACAGCATAATTGATAACACCCAGCATTAACTTAATAGCTCTGTTGTTTTGATTCAAAGAGGCATCATGTCGAACATTCGCAGCGTTTAATCACGCTCAGTGTGTCAGTGCTGGTGTTTTAGTGTTCATTGGGCATATGTCTGATGGTGTGGAATATCCAGTCCATCTTGGTGGTCCAGCCTCCGTGATGGGCATCGTTCATCTGTTTGGTGAAATATTCCAGCGCGTCCTGCTGGTTTTTCTCCAGCGCGAGTGTTTTGCGCAGGTATGCGATGTCATCAAAGCTCTG
>JAZGTI010021100.1:0-10316 GCA_036877585.1 Botia kubotai | reverse complement strand
AGGTGTCCATTGAGCACAGGAGGGCATGAGTGGCAGAGAACAGTCTAGGCCATATTTTTCATATTGTAGGTTCCAGTTTTTAAAGACTAGTTAGTTAACCCAATTCCATTGTCATTTTCTCACCTTCCTGCATTAAATTTATAAATTAACATTTACTTACTGGCATTAAATATATACAGAACCAAATGCCAAAAGGTTAATAACCTAAATCTTTTCAAGACTTTTAAGATTTTTGTTTGCTGAATTACAAACACATAAAGGAACATATGCATATACATTCTATATATATTTACAGTCATGGCCAAAAATATTGGCACCCTTGCAATTCTGTCAGAAAATGCAAACCTTCTCTCATAAAATTGTTCCAATTGCAAATGTTTTGGTATTCACGTGCTTATTGTTTTTGTTTGCACTGCAACAACTCAAAAAAACAGAGAAGATAAGTCAAATCTGATACAATTTCACACAGAACCCATGCCTTGGACAAAATTATTAGCACCTTGTCAAAATTGTAAGAAATAATTGCTTTTCAAACATGTGATGCTCCTGTAATTTGTATTTAAATACGCCTGTGGCAAGTAAAAGGCGTGGCCAATATAGTGATCACACTTGCAACCAGTTAAAATGGAGAAAGGTTAACCTTTGTGTTGTGTGTCACACTGAGAATGTAGAAAAGTAAGAAATGTAAAGAGTTTTCTGTGGATTTGATAGAAAAACTTGTGGGAAAACATGGACAATCTCAAGGCTACAAGCACATCTCCAGAGATCTTAATGTTCCTGTGTTGGAGTTTGCCAAAACGTATGTGAGAAAACCACAATCCTTCTGGGAGAATGTACTGTGGACAGATGGGACAAAAATAGAGCTTTTTGCTAAAGGACATCATGGCACTGTTTACAGAAAATGAAATGAGGCCTTCAAAGAACACAGTCCCTACAGTCAAACAAGGTGGAGGTTTAAAGATGTTTTGGGGTTGCTTTGCTGCTTCTGGCACTGGATGCCTTGACTGTGTGAATGGTATAATGAAATCTAATGATTAACAAGGAATTTTGGGGCGTAACATAGTGGCCATTGCCAGAAAGCTGTGCTCCACCAGAGGTCATGGGTCTTCTAGCAGGACACTAACCAGAAACACACTTTAAAAAGTACTCAGCAATGGTTACAAACAAAGCGCTGGAGAGTTCTGAAATAGCCAGCAATGAGTCCAGATCTGAATCCCATAGAACACCTATGGAGAGGTATATCCTTCAAATCTGAATAACCTGGAGCAGTTTGCAAAAGAAGAGTGGTCCACAAATCAAGTAGAGAGGTGTAAGAAACTCATTCATGGTTACAGGAAGCGATTGATTTCAGTTATTTTTTACAAAGGGGGTGTTATCAAATATTAAGTTAAGGATGCCAATAATTTTGTCCAGGCATTTTTTGGGTTCTGTGTGAAATTGTATCAGATTTGACTTTTCTTCTGTTTTTTGTGTTGTTCCAGTGCAAACAAAAACAATAAGCACGTGAATACCAAAACATTTGCAATTGGAACAATTTTTTGAGAGAAGGGTTGCATTTTCTGACAGAATTGCAGAAGGGTGTCGATATTTTTGAGCATGACTGAATAAAAACAGCATATACATACACACATACATACACAAATACATAACAATATTATATATATTTCTTGCAGTGTTCAATTTATAATCTGATTTCCATTCATCTCTCTCAGTATTATGTTCATAGGCTTTGAAAAATTCAATATTTTATTGACTTCTCTACGCTGTCTCGCAGGATGTTGCCGTGCAAGGGCTTTCAGATGCTCCGTCACTGCCCGTCTGAAGAGCAACCGTGAGATCTTTTATTTCTAGTTCATTGTTTCGCTCTGGACGGTTATCCTCCCATGCCCTTATTGATCTGTTGACCTATACTGTACACTAACTCATTCTGGGAAATACTTACTAATATTGTGTGTGGGGCTTTAAATGGATCAGAGGAGGGCAGATCCCCCATGAATTATAGAGCTACAATCACTATGACGGTGGTTCTTCTAAAGCACAGAGGATTTCTAAAAGACAGGAGTGAAGTTAAAGGTGGGGTGTGCTTGTGAATGTGTATTCTTTGTTAGCCCAGCGAGTGGTATAGGATAATGTTAGCAATTTCCTCTGGAAGCACAACAGCTCTTTCATCATGCAATGTCTATAATTTCTGTACACAATAATAGAAGACGCGTGTCAGGTGCTAGGTTCAAGAAAATGGTTCGAGAAAATGTGTGTGGAGAGTAACAATGCACTGAGGTCATCTAACTAACACCTGCAGGATGAGCGGAGAGGCACGGACCTCCATTCACAAACTCATATGTATTCTGTAAATAGCACCGTTGGCAGGTGCATTGATTTTAACGTCTTTCAAAATTCTAATAGTTCTGTGTTTTCTTAAAGACAAAATTGTTACTCGAGAGACACAAAGAGAAAGATGGATAGAGGTAGAGAGAGACAGTCTTTGAAACGATACCGGTAATATGCAAACGCACGTATACATCTCTATACTGTGCATGTATAAGTCCAATAAAGAAAGAAAATTCACAAAAGCCCAAAACTTCATCTTCAAAAGTCACTTTACAAACCTACTCCGGTAAAGTCTTCACCACCCCTATGAGTCACATCAATCACTTACAGAAAATACAAATCTAATTAAATCTATTATTTGATTAGACAAATAGAAACTCAGAATAGAAAGTATTTTACTTCTTTGATTTTTCTCCAGTAAAAAGAGACCCCAGCAAATGCACACATGTCCCTTTTAGAGTTGTAGAAGATATTTCAACGGACAGATTTGCCAAGTCACAAGTCACAAAAATCTGAGATTTTTTAATAAACTATAGATGAAAAATACTGGATGCACCTTTAAGAACAGACCATACCTAGGAAAATACCATAACTGTTTAATTTTCCAGTCATAAATATCAAATTTATACCGTTCCACAACAAAACATAATAGCTGAATTTTCATTCTTTATTCATGGTTGTACTTTACTTCAAAATGACGCACTAGGGAGAAAAAATCTCTTTCGTTCTCTTAAAAACATCATCTGGGACCTTATATAAGAGTGGTTCTACGCAGAAGAAAGAATGAGAAAATTTCTACATAATCTTGGGACATTTGTACATGTGGCTGCATGCTTGTACAAAGTAAATGCAATAGTAGTGTGGACGAAATGTTCGTTTTTTAGGAGGACAAGAACAAACTTCTTAAAATTACTTTAGAAACTTCACCAAGGTTGACATGATTCTTCAGCAACTTTTTCAGCTGTTTTACATTCATAAAGTTCTGTCCTGATTTTCTGTGCTAAAGTACTACACGCCAAAGTGAAATGACTGCGTCCAAATTTGTCCAAAAATGTCCAATTCTGATTATCTGCTCATTCGATTTCTGTGACATTGTTCACATGACCTTTTAAATCTGGTGAAAACCAGACAGCGGTCTAAACATGCTTTGTTCTTAAACACAGGCATAAAACTCCAATCCCGGCATGTTTATAAGAATTAATGGAGGCTGCCGTGAAAATAGCATATCAATTAATTATCAGGGTGAAAGGGAGTAAAAGGGGCTATTTAAAAAATGGTACACAGGACATTAGTAATGTAAACAAATACCCTACCCAAAACTTGTTTAAAGGTCATTTTTCTGAACAATCAAGAAATTCTACTGAAGATTTTTAGTATACGAGAATCAGACTTCTGCTTTTTTTAAGGGATTATAATGAAAGCTTCACAGATACCACAAATGCCTGAAATGCTTCACAATACAGCTTTTAAACCAAACATTAAATACTGGGCTTTTAAACCAAACATTAAATATGTCTTTCATAGAAAGAGCTCCACAATAAAACTTCTTATTACACTTATGGCACGGACCTGCACCTACCTTCTCACCACTGTGTCATTTTGTTGGTTGTTTACATGTGCTTTTTACTGGAGATAAGGGTTTTAACCATCGCAAAGCAGCACTGCAGAAATAACCAGCCAGAGGAATGAAGAAACAGCTACAGGGCATGAAATCTGTGGTCCACAGAGTCAACACACTCATCAGGAAACGTCACTCTTTCAGTTTTTATCTGCACGGCCAAAAACATCATTATCAGCTTATATTGGAGCAAGAATTTAAGTTCCACCATTAAAATTATTGACAGTCTGTATTCCATAGAGCACACATGAAATATAAACAGATTTTTCATACCACAAACTTTCACTATAAAACTTTTTCCTTCTTAATTCATATAATAGCTGTGTGAGGAACAAAAGTTCTCTCTGATTATTGTCCCCTGTACCGTCGCTTTGTATAGAGTTGAATAGATGCATATACAGCAGTGTGCCTTAAAGCAGTGGAAATAATGTAAATAATTACACCATTGTGAATAGTTACAATCAAAAGGTTTGTTGACATCAAAAGCTGTGCATGCAATCAACTGTATGTATCCAAGCAGATACAAATACAGACCGAACTATAATAAATGACGCAAGGTAAATCAGTTATGGCTGACTACATTACATACAAATTCACTTGTACTGGGGAAAAATGTGGTTTGTGGTTGTGGATTAGCTGCCGAAAACATGAAACCCTTCAAATTCAACCATGCAATAAACAATTTATTGTATTGGGTCACCACTGAAACCGTACAAACTGGGCCAAAAGGAAAAAGGTTAAGAGTATACAGCATTTTGTTTATGCACAAACCACTTACAAAATAACATACTATAGGGATTGTGGTGAATTAATCTAAATATGACACCAAATGGCCAAACAGTCATGTGTGTTGATTTGTATTTTAATATGTACATGCATCCAAATTGTGCATATTGCATTTTCTAAATGAAAATAAAGTGGATGTTCTGCTGTCTGCATGTCTACATTACTATAAGGCCTAGTGCCCTGCAACAGAGGTGTCTGTTGTTACTTTCTTAACCTTATCTAAACAAACGTTTGTTTGTGTTAGACTATAGAAACTCAATCGCACTAAAACAAACCTGTTCTACAGCAATGGCTGTTTGGAATGCCATGCTGACTGCTGTCCTATACAATCTCTTTCTCTCTACAAACATCTCTCTCTCTTTGTCACACACACAGAGACCCACATTTATCCAGACACAGAGATTAATAAAAGAATTTGTTTGGCATGGTAAATAATGGCAGATCTGACATAAGGGCTACAGGTCCCCTGTGGGTCACTCTAAAATTGCTGGATTGAAATTCTGCTTCTACAACAATTAACTGCTGATGTTGTGTTGGACCCTTACGTGCACATGCACACACACACGTTTACTTATCCATCAAAATGGGGACATTCATAGACTTATATTGTTTTATGGATTCAAAGTTGTTTCGAAAATTTGTTGTACAGATATACATACACATGCAATCTGCACCTGTTTTCTCTGAATGTGAGAATAGTTGAGCCAAAGCTGTTTGTCACAGAACAGACCACAGTCCAGCTGACCTGGTTTCAGTGATTTAAGGGACAGTTTTGATAAAATGTCTTTCTTCATCAGAAATGTCAACATTTTCCTATAAAGCTGCAAAAATGCAGTTGAAACAGCAAATGGGGTTGGAAGTGTGAGTCAATACTGATAGAGATTTCATTTTTGGATGAACTATTTCTAAATAACCTGCAGCTGCACAGCATGTGTAGTAGAAGCTCAGCATTTTGATTTCTGATGCATTGTGATGGAAATTGGTAGACACCATCTCTAGGTCTCCATGCTGGGCAGCTGAGAGGGAGGAATAGAGGAACAAACCTCTGTGTGTGCTGATGGACTGAGTCAAAGGCAAAATAAACCTCAAAGAGGGAAAATATGAGAGGTGGAACAAACAGATGTGAAGTAGAAGGCAACTGTTGCGTTTCTATTTATGATTTCCCAGCATTCACTGCTGCTGTTTTGTAAGGTGCTGCCCAAACACTGCCTGCGCATAATTCTATTTATATTCTACTTTTCTCCAAACCCATTTATACATACAAACCTGAATTAATCAAATGTGCAGCAGGAAATTGTTGACCCAAAAACGTAAAATTCTGTCTATCATATGACTTCATTTGGAAAAGTTATTTTCACAGTTTTCATAATAATAGTGATGTGACGTTCAGCACAGAGGCTTTAAAGCTTATATTAAATAAACAGAACATCTCACAGTAAAGCACTGCACCAGAGCTTGACTCATCTCACCATAACCATGTGACCACTGACGTCTGAAGCTTTGTTTCCACACAAAATCACATGATTGCTTCACATTCATTATTCAGAAAATAATGTGCCTCTCTAGCACAGGTTTTGAGTGTCATTCACTTTCGGAACTGAAGGCTTGATCATATATCTGTCTACATGTGCCTTGTAGGTTTAGGATTAAGGCAGAAGTTATTATATAAATAAGATTGCATGTGTCTATGGTTTAAATCACTAGCTGCTCTTGACTAAATAAATATTTGTAGTTTAATAGGAATTCATACAGTGAAGACTGTTTTGAACATTTGTGAACTTTGTTGAACGTTTGTGAACTTTGTTGAACATTTGTGAACTTTGTTATACATTTGTGAACTTTGTTGAACGTGTGAACTTTGTTGAACACTTGTGATCTTTTCATATCTATGCAATCAATGATTAAATAACCACTAAAGCACAAAATTGTTTGCAAAAGCACAATGTCCTTACTCTTGCACTGAAAATGCAGCAGGTTAATGTATTTGAATACATCCTTTATATATGTAGTTGAGAAACATACAACATTTTCTCTAGGAGCATACAACACTAAGGAGCACGTTCTTAGTCCCCCATAATCTCACAAAATTTGGTGGAAAAAATTGCTTATCTGCTTTTCTCATCAGTGCAAAAGTGACAATTTTGCCCAGTAGTCTAAACTGATTTTCTAAAAATAAGGTAACTGGCCATTTTCTCATTATAACATTTTCAGTGCAAAATGACCAAGCAAAAACGGAATGCTTAAAATAAAATTACTATTTCTCAAAAAGTGCAGCCGATAAAGTCTGCACACCCGAAAAGTGGGTGTAAAAGTGTATGTTTGTGTATGTTGTGTATAATGACTGCTAAACCTAAAATGTTTTTTTTTATTTTAAAAAGTTTAATTTTTGAGTGGGGTTTTAATAAAATCGTGAGACCTGTCTATGACATGGGGTGACATACTTCATTATCAGCTAAAGTCAGTGTGTGAGTTGGGACACTGACAGCCTGTCAGTTTGCACCTCTGACAGTGTGTGTGAGAGAAATGTTTTCAGCTCACAGCATAAACAGACACAGTGTTGCCGTGTTGCTTAAAACATAGTTTTGTTTTACACCCAAGTTTAAAGGAAAATTGTTTGGTAAAAGAAAAGTTAAAGGAAGATTTGAAGGATGTTGTCTTTTTTCTCACCTGCATGTAATTTCAAACCCCTATGACTTGACAAAGACTTGGCACATTTAAAGCATATACAACAGGTGCAGTAGTACACTGCGGAGTACAGAAGAAGACGCAAGAACATAAAAGGTAAGTTAACCACTTACAGAAAATGAACTGTAGAAATTATAACACTCAATATGGAAAATGTAGGACATTTCTAAACAATAACAAAGGCACAGCTTGTCGATGCTGTGACAAATAATTTTTTCTTCCCTGCCAATGGAAATCGATCCAACAGGACTAACAAATCATGTTCATGAATGAGATAATGAAATAAAGTTTTACATTTTTTTTAAAGTGTTACATTTAATCACATAATCTTATCTCATTATGTTACTTCATTATAATGTTTAATGCTAAATTACTAATACATGTCACTTTATTTATCAAATTAAATTCTGGGGTAACACAGCACAGTTTTACCTGTTCAAAAGATTTATAGTAAAAGTACATCTGAACGTACCCACAGAATTTGCAAAAGGCTGACTTACTATTTATGTATTACACATTATAACTAATATGGATCTTCATTTAATTTCTCCTCTTGTCCAAACCTCTTCTCAATTAAATAAAATATATTTTGGATACTTTAATACAAAAATTGTACATATTGTGCCTTTAAATGTGAGCTTACCAGGTAGTTTAGAGATCTGAGTATTTCCTCTGCTCAAGGAGATAGGGGCTGTACTTAAGGCTGGCATTTACAAGATGGCCACCGTGCAGTGCCAGGGACTGGCACCTATGACTGGTAAATTTTGTCCCATCTTTAACTGTGTATGAGATATTCTCCACTACAGAAAAACGATTGTGTCGACTGATAATTATAACATCTTGCTCATACTATGGAGCTTAAACTGTCAACAAAAACACACAAAAAGACACACCTCCAGTTCAACATCTGCTGAAGCATGCTGAGGAACGTTCCTACAGTACATAGATGTTTTGTACAAACATTATTTAAAAAAAACAAACTAATTACTCTCTGACTTAGAATAGAATTAAATTAGATAAGTGGTTCTCATACTGCAGTATAAAAAGTGACAAAAGTGAGGGTATGCAATTTGTGATAATAATTAAAGTCTAAAATAACATTTGAACATTGACATGTATTTCTAACAACAACTAAATAAAAATGTACTTTCCCCCATTAAGTAGATAGCATTTGATCTTGTATGATTGAAATATAGCTGCCTGGAGGCATTGCAAATATTGCTGTCGAGTGACATGACTTTCCTTGGAAGGGACTTGCTGTAGCTTTTAGGCACAAGTGTCCATTTCCCATAATCTCCCATAATCAACCTCAAGAGCACAACACATTGTGGAACAAACTTCCGTGAAAATGAACTGAAAACACTGATTTACCATAGCTCAACAGACGTCAGTAGAATCGTAGAGTTAAAATGCAAGTCACTTCACTCTTCTTATACATAGTTTTTTTATAACCTGTATAAATGGCGGGAAAAAGCAGGGAACAAATGTTTATTGTTTAGAGATTTCTGGAGAATATTGTTGAAAGGATTGTTTGGCAAACCCTGAAATAGATGTTTTTGCTTTTGACATTCAATTGGCCCCCAGCTAACAGGGGTCTTTAAATGGTGGGGTTCTGTAAAGTTCTCTCAAAGTTAAACAGCTCTTACAGTGTGTTTGCAGTAACATCATATGTATCAAAACATCCTTTTATTGCATACGGACTGAATGCAAACATTTTGTGGTTCAGCACATATATCTTCTGGTTACCACAGAAGATATATATTTATATAAATATATTTATATCACTTTGCTTAGTGTTTACAATTAAGATGTGAAGAGACTTTCAACCAGCATAACAAAAAATGTTTCTGGAAAGAATCACCCACTCTGCCCTGAATATTACTACGACTTTATTAATGTTTAGTTACTTCATGGAAACACCAGGAAAAATCTCTTTATGCTGTATATGAAGTGACATAGCTGTTGATATACACATTTTGACATCAGTATCAACAAATAACCATTATATATTATTGCTTATTTAATTTGCATTTATCAGATTCTTTTTTTAAAAATAACATGAAGCGTATTTTGGTTTAAGTTATCTCAATCTATGTATTAGCTGGGAATGTCCATGCCCTTACCATTGCTTAACCTGTACACCAGTTCGATTACTGGACAACAGTTTTGTAACAGTTTGTCTAATTTCTAAGAAATGATCTGCATGGAGTAGGAAAAGAGTTATTTTGTTTTAAATTCTTAGAGAGTAGCCAACATTAAACTTTAAATCAAGCAGATGAATTGAATTGAGTGCGTATATGAATTGCAAGCTGGAATATCATTGAATGCATTCTGCATACAACACAGAAAAAGATTTTCTTGATCAGAAGCACTAATCTGATTGGCTGACTTTACACAAATTCTGCTAGTAAGTGCTCATGGGTTTTCTCTCTTTCTTTACCATTTAAAACTGCATAAAACTTCAGACCCTCTGCTGCAGTCAGATTTGGTTTAGGAAACAGCATGTGTGGGTACAATAGGTGTGCATGTAGCACCAAGAGGAGGAGCAGATGTGGGCCAACCAGTGATCATTTGGATAATTAGATTTCCAGACACAAAAACACAAACATTTCCCTTGTGTTATATATAAAGACATTGTTGCAATACTGTATCCCACCGTGCAACACTATCTTCTACATGCAGTGACACAATAATGTGATAAAAAATATTCAAGTAAATTACATGGTGTCTGAGGCATTCTGAAAAATAATAATTATATGCATATCCATCTGGACAGGTGCTCGGCGCAGATTTTCGGCTTATGGGAAAAAATGAAACCCACTGGAAATCCACATCTCAGTTTCCCTGAGGAATTGAACTGTTGTTTGTTCACATCACCAGCTTGTCTGAGCTTGTATGT
>JAZGTI010021099.1:0-10316 GCA_036877585.1 Botia kubotai | reverse complement strand
TTTTCTCTGATGAAAAATGACTGACATGAATGTGTGGAGTTTGAATGGGACACAAATCCGGTCTGTGTGACAGGGTGAAATATGTTGTTATGGGTGTGTATATATTCACACACACATACACACTACACATACACACTTGTATGCACACTCCTGTATGCACACACAAACACGGATGTTACGTTGGAGTGTGAGACCATATTAAAAACCAGGGGTTCAAAATAATAATTTAGACCTTAAAGAAACAATAAGATGTGCATTCTGAAATGTTAAAAACAAGGGAGTCTCATGATGTTAAATAAATAAGATTTCTAGGTCAAAATTAAAGTAGATAAATGCAAATTAAAAGCATTTTTACATGTTGTCTTGCACGCACACACTGACACACACACACACACACACACACACACCCCTAAGTGTTGAAATTACTCGAAAAATGACAATTCAGATCAAAAAACACTTATCTGATAGCATCTTATCTCATAGCACGCTGCAATGAAAATCCATGTTCTCACATTTTTACAATTTAATTTAACATTCTGAATTTTAACACAGCATAAAAGTGCCGTTGCGCCATTAAACTATGAAATAGAGAAAACCAATGAAATGAGACATTTGCATATTTTCGAGAGTGCTGGAGATCTGTGGAGTCTCTGTGGGACGACAGTGAGTCAGGACTGTCGCGCAAGAGCGGCCACAGGGGTCGAACCTTAACCCAATTAATTCTGACTTTACTTTCATGTTTCAAACATAAAAGAACTGAGAGTGAGATAGAAACAGGGAGAGAGAGAGAGAGAGCACAGCAGAGATCCCTTACAGTCAGACAGCCAATATTAAAGTGGGCCTTATAACACAGCCTTAGTTCTGAGAGCTATAAGCCAATAAAAAAGCACGTCCCCTATGGTGCTCTTTTATTCCCTCTGTATACCTGTTTTTCAATAATCAATACTTCCCAAACTGTAATATTAGTAAGAATGTGCCACTCTGATTTGTCTCTGATTTGACGGCTGACACACGCTGACATCCAAACAACAGCTGCGTCAAAGCCAGTCAGCCCTCTCCTACCCACAATTCTCTTCGGTTCACGGCTAGTCTGTGTGAGGGCCGTTCCTCAAGAGGGCGTCTCAAACTCGACAGGTCAAGGTTTGGCTGAGCTGAAGCACGTTCAGGAGGGATCTTAGGAAACAATCTGTCATACCGGCGAAGACAAGAAGCAGGGAAACAATATGCGTAATATTAACTTTTGCCTCACTGATCAGTGAGAGAGAGAAATGGGTCACTGTTGGGTTCTCTAACACTGTATAAAACAGAAATTTTTTTGTCTTGTCAAGCACAAAACAGATACATCAAGTACAGATTAAAAAATAGTTTTTCCCAGTTTTATGATTTATTTAGTAGGACCATCCAGCTGTTTTGGAAGGGAAGAACATGCATGTGTACATCCTCTTTTGTGTCCAAAACATTTAAACTCGTGTACATTGTTGCTGACTGCTGAACAGCTGGGTACTGCAAAAATGATGTCCCAACCAAACACAACATAAAAAACTGTGCCCCTTTTCTATCTAATTTGCATTCAGTTGTTATTGGATTTCACTTCTTGCCACATTTTGGAAAATAAACAGTTATGGCTTTAAGTTACCAAAAGGGGTGCAGTATTCCCAGCCTGGATTAACACATTTTACCATAGTTAAATCCATTCCAAGCTTTCCCTATAAAAAAATCAGTGCATGGAATGTGCCAAAGTCTTCAGAATTCATCTGGGTCTACTAACCGATCAGGGATCAATACAATGCGTTCAGTATCTCAAATAGACAGAGCAGAGAAAAGACAAGGATCACATGGGTCACGCTGAACAAAGCACAGATTGAAAGACAGTGGACATTGTTTACTGATCAGAGGTCAGATCAAATCTATTCTGATCTCAACTCACTGCTGTGTCTTAAAACACCACTGACCCAAAAACATCTCTGGTCCATTACAGACTGTTTTTAGAAGAGGCCCAAAATCAGAAGGTCAGGCCACAAGTAAGAGGAACAGATTAAGTGAGGAGAAAGGAGATGTAAGAGGAGAGACAGGGACATTGAGGAAAGGAAGAGAGAGGGTTGGGGGTTGAGGTTACACATCTGGTTGTGCTTCAGGATGTCTGAGATTCCTCTGTGGTCTGTTTGGGGTCTAAATACCAAGTGGGGGAGGGCCGAGAAGATGGGTCTGTTCAAGCCTGGAACCTTCAAAAATATGTGCATCTTTCAAACTGATTTCTGAATACATTGTGATGCAACGGCAACCGTGTATTAGGGATGGACAATGATGGCTGACTAATACATACAATTTAAATAGGAAATACTTCAGTAAGATTATGAACAACGTTAAAAACACTGTTTGATATGCCAAGAAAGTGACCCTGAGGGTGATAAAGGTCAAATTCAACAGTGTTTATTCTCTACCTTCTGTTTTCCCTGCTGTGTAGAGGTCGTATATACCACCAAATTTAAAAACATCAAATGGTGCTTTTCAGTTGCCAGAAAGAATGTTTGATGGGGAGTGAAATCATACAAACACCAAAGCGCTCCTTCCTCAAAGAGCAAGAATTTAATCACAAAGAAAAACAACGGGTCTGAACTCCCGAAGGCAAAGCGTCCAGTTCTGACATGTGTAGTTTTTTTAATTTTTTCATATTTTCACACACAATACGCTGTTGTTTAAACAAGTCCGCCTATTCATATCGCAATCGTATTGGCTTCGGGGGGAAACAGCGTGAATGCTTAAACAGTAGTCACTCGACATCGCGTTCTTGACTATTCAACTGCCTCGCTGGTTATCTCAGCGGGGCTGTGATGTCAAAAGAGAAAAGAAAAACGCAGCTGCCACGGCAACCTACATCTCTATCTATGGACAATTTATCGTGGGGCAAAACTGAAACAGGGATATATTCATCTTTATTACAATGCCAGATGACTGGAAGACATGGGCTAACGTAATGAACCTGTCTGTGTTGCTGTCATTTCCAGAACCGGGATGAGGGTAGTCATTACCCCGAGCTGTCAACCGCTGCCTCGCTCATTCACCTCACTCATAATAGAGCTTTTCTCATTCCCTAAATGAATACAAATGTCTTCCTCTGAACACCTCAGACATCCACCTGACAGCCAGGTGTACATGGGCGGAGAGCAATTTGTTCCTCAAAGCGACAAAAACGCGCGAGTTAGCTCGTGTAAATGAGCGCGTGTTAGCATTCATGAGACGGGTCGTAGGTGTGCGAGATTGTACGTAGGTGTGTGTAGATTAAACAGTCCCAAATGACACGTTCTCAGCTGACAGCTGCTTGTGTATGGAGGGGAAGGTACAGCCTTTATGTCTATGGTTTTAATATCGTCTCCCCTTCTCTTTTAAATGTGTGTGTGATTTCTCAGTGGAATACTGCAGCTGCAGGGCTAACTAGATGCCTTGTTAAATGAGCTTCTCCTGAGCTCTGGAGATTTTAACACCCTGTGACTGAAATTTTTCATTAGTCTAAGAGTCTTGCTTTGTGTCTGGGCCCACCCTCTCGTCCCCGTTGGCCACCCACAAAGACAGGCAGTATCTGTCAACCAATCAGAATGAAGCAGAAGGGTGACTACTTTAAGAAGGGTGTCGTACTGTTGAACTGTGAGAAAATTGATAATATGAATGATTTGTCGTAAATTATAATTACTAGAATCATTACTATGACTGTACTAGTACAAAAAATGTGGGTAAATGTTACTCCCCCACCAAACTAGTAAAAAAATTTATATATATAAATTATATAAATGTGTGTCAAAGGTGATAAATTGTATTAATAAAGGTTAATACAAGTTAATGTTATTTCTCAGGAGTGCACTGATTCCACAGCAAATTTAAATTTTATTGCATAAACACGACAGATGTTATGAATCTGCAAATGTGGTAATTACACAACATCACTCCGGAGAATGTCACAGAAAACAACACATGAGGAGGATGGCGTGGAATCACTGGAAGCAATTTTCCACCATCGCTTAGCATGAAAAACGACTCGTCCGGGCTGCAAGACGCCCCACAATGCATCTGCCCACATCCGAGACAGGCACCGTTCTAGAACCAGTTTGCCATCCCAAAACCAGCCCCGATCGATGCCAGAACACTGATCTCAGATTACTTTCGGAAGTGAAAAAAAGTGGTATGTAGCGGGGCTGCACAGCCTTCATCAATCATGTTTACGAGAAAAATTCCGAAGTTGCCTTGAAATCCAAATGCAAAACGGAAGAACAGCGTTCCAGAATGTTCTTCAGTCACACCCCAGCAGATGCATTAGGGATGACATACGCTCATGAGATGCAGAGACGATATACATGAGATGAAGACACCAGTCGCATGAATGGCCTACAGAAAGCTACACTGTAGAAAAAGCGATCACATTTTTTGGCGTATACGACTCAAAAAGTCCCGTTTTCTGGATAAAATGTGAATTTTACTGAATCTACACAGGAACAAAAGTTAAGGCTGGTTCACACCGTCTGAACAAACAGTTTGAATGTACAACAACTGTCACCATCTTGACAACTGTCACTGCTAACGAAAAATCACAATTTTTGCTTTTAAGAACACGTAGCCCCGCCCCCAGATTCATGCTATTGGTTGAGTCAGTGTCTACTGGTTGGGATGTTTTAACAGATAACTTTATTTTGATAGTACTTCAGCGTTAACCGCTTCAGGACTAACAACCTACTTTATATACTGTGCTGGGACAGAAGTATTTCAACGCTGGAAAATTAACATCTTTTTTTAAGGAAACTGTCAATTTTAACATTTATTTGCATTATTAATTAATTCAGTGCTCTATAAACAAACATTTCACACCGTACAGACACTTGCAGAACCCACTTTCCCGGATATGTATTTTTATTACAGTTTTATAACTTATAATTACCAACAAAATTATAAGGTCAATGTAAAGATCATTTTCTTAATCATTTTTTTCATCTACAAGTGTGACCTCACTTCCTCTTACAACTCCAAAACTTCCTGTCCCCAACTTCAAAGCCATAATAACATCTTCTATTACTGCCTGATCAAACATACTTCAAATGCAGCCTCCAGAAACCTTGTTTACATCAAAACATCTCAATTCAAGGACACTCGAGTGTAAGGACCTGGAAGGGGCATTGATCCAGAAGCCTTGGGTTTCCTCTGAGAGCTCGGAATACCACAGTCAGAGGAATGGATATTTGTCAGTTGACGTACATTTAATGCAATTATAGCTGTGATTGCGCAGCAATGGCGTCTCAGGAACACAACAACCCTTAGATTTGAATCTCTAAAAGTCTCAATGATGGTTAATATTAGTGACTATTATGTTTCCAACCCCTAATGAACTGCATGTTGATTAGAGTCATCAAGTGATCCAGGCGTAAGTTCCAACAGCAGCTCCAATCAGTGGCATTTATGAAGCACAGAAATTGGCTCACAGAGTGGGAGCACTATAACCACAGGTCTCTAATACAGTTTGTACAGAAAGACTTGGAGAAAATCAGTGCAACTCCCGCCAAGTAACACAATACTCAGCATTGACTGGCAACCACCATGAAGAACCTCGAATCACGAGCCTCGCTGGAAACCGTGTTTGCCATGAATAATTTTCTCGTAGAAACGGAATGAGGCGGGAAATCTGATGCGGGATCTTCAGATTAAGATCTTTTATCTCTGCGTTTCCTGCGCGAAAGAATGCGAACGGGCCTGTTATGCATTTCCTGTCAGATGAGGCATTTACACACGCTCACTGTTCCATTACAACCAGACAACTGAATATTACACCGTTGTCCAGCGTAAATACTTTTGCAGGCTTTTATTTTTGCTTGCGCTGTGTTCATTGTAGCGTGTAAGTAAAACGAAACAGAACGACGTAGAATAGCTATGCAGAAAACAATGGCGTTCATTCGAAAGATGTCATTAACTATCGCCACCTAACAAGGTGTTATCTGACCTCGTATGCGCTGTACAAACAAAACTACAGTCTACTGAGGCAATGAGATTTTAAATTGTCAAACAAATATATTTTTGTCATGTTTTTGTCATGTTTCCCGGTTCACAATACGTCAGAACCCTGTTTGGCCATCGTTGGTGACAACAGCATAAAATACAAGCGCAAAGAAGATTACTTGGAGACAAACCAAAAGACGAGTAAACACGAAGCATTTCTGTACTTTCACCAAGGTGTAGGCTCTGCCAAAACATCCTCGGTTACTTTTTCCTATCTCTGTTTTTCTACACCCTTAAGCATATGTGAAAACAACTGCTTTTCGAGTTTGTTTGCATGTGCAGCCGTGCGTGTTGATCGGATGGCCGGCGGAGGCGGTCGCGTTCGCGCTGAAGAGATTCTAAAGCTCTTCTGGTTAAAACAGCATCACAGAATCTATAACACACGCACCAGCGATGCAATTACCCAATGACTTAGTTACATCTATCTACTGTCATTCCTCAGTGATTAATCAAATGAGGGAAGGAAGGAAGGAAAGAAAGAAAGAAAGAAAGAAAGAGAGAAAGACAGAAAGAAAGAAATAGAGAGAAAGAGAGAGAGAGAGAAAGAAAGAGAGAGAGAGAGAAAGAAAGAAAGACAGAAAGAAAGAAAGAGAAAAAGAGAGAAAGAAAGAAAGAAAGAGAGAAAGGGAGAAAGAAAGAAAGAAAGAGAAAAAGAGAGAAAGAAAGGAACAGAAATGATGAAATCAAATGAAAAGCATTGTAATCACACTGAATGGACCACCTGTGCACAGAAGGGTAATCAAACTCCCATGTCTCTGATCAGACTGGCGCGATACACCTTGCACAGATAACACACACTCACTCTCAAACAGTAGGGCACAGGGTTTAAACTGGGAAATCAAAGCTTCTGCCATTAGCAGCCCATTCGTTTGGCTTAAAAGATCTGGCACAGCTTTAGAAAGCACATATCCTGCATCTCGCATCCTAAACCCGTTTATGAATTCTCTGGTAAACAGACCGCGGGGCACATGTAACAGGTCGGGTTTGTTTACCTGGGCTGCTTCCGAAATGAGCTTCTGAAATGATGTAAAATGAGCTCATTTACGAGTCCCGATTCTTGATTAAAAACTTTCCTCAGTTAAAATATTGACCTACATAAAAAGTATGAATTCTTTACAGTTGACTGCAACACTGTGGAATTCAGTTAACCGTTTAAATACCAACACCGAGTTACATTGTAGCACTGCACTACACCAGATACACTGCACTGTTTGGTGAAATATGTTGAGAAAAATACTCTTCTATGTATTTTCTAAACTTTACCCCCACCAACATCACCCACACGAAAATTAACAGCAGTTTTACTACAGCTTACACCAAATAAACCATGGTTACTATAGTTAAATCGTGGTAACTACAAATTAACCGTGGCTTTGCTACAGAATGTACATCAGGAAGGGGTGCTATGGTAACAGTAACGGTTTATCCTCCAATAAAAATACTTCTGTCTCACTTTTAACCAATCACATGTGTAAAAATGATGAAAACAAGCTGTCTGCTTGGCGATTTTGGAGCAGTGGATGCAGCTGGAGCAAATCGCCGATCATGATTCCCCTCAGGCTAAAACAACCTACCTGACAGCTTGTTGTAGCAAGAAACTGGCTTTAGCACTGATTTCTGTTATTGCGGTTAAGTACAAAGACCTCTGAGGGCTTCTACAACTTCAGCAAAGATCATCAGCTCTCATATCAAACAAACACCCTCCACAGGCCTTAGTCAGTGTTAAAACAAGGCTGTGAAGGACAGTCATACTGTTGTTTGGACTTCGTTTTGAACGCAACCCAACAACTAGAAAGCAAATGTTTAGCTTTAGAAATTACCCCAAAACTAAACCCTGAGATCTGTTTGTGCTGGGGTTCGAGTAGGAGGTCTGATTACAAAGATCACAGAAGTCTCTGGAATTCCACCCTCTTCCTTCTCGGTCAGAAGAACCAATTTTTAATGTACTGTTTGTGCGAGTGCTGAGGTAAACTAAAGACGGCATAGCCACAAAGGCTGCCGTCTTACTGTGAAGTCAGTCAGTAACTTAGCAGACATCAATTTGGCATGAAGGTATCTAAGGAAACTGATTTCAGAAAGGTTCCAACACAGAAATAAGTCTTAACAAATGATCATTAACAAATTTAAGTAGACAGAACTAAGCCGACATTGAGTGACTACAATGATTTTTGATAAAATAAAAAAAAATAACTCAAAATTATTTATTTCTCATAACCGCTTCATCAAACTCCATTTTTAGTTTTTAACATTAGTTTTAAACCACATGCACAGAATTAAGAATCTTAGCGCGTCGTAAGACCTTCTTACCTATATATGCTGCCATCAAAGAAAGCATTTTAAGGTTTTAGACACAGCCAGGCACGCACAAGACAGCACAGCATTAAATGATGCACGGGTCAAAAGATACAACCACATTAAGCTATTATGAATTCACACAAACCAATTTATTTACAAAAACACAACATCTACACACACGTTTACACATTAAAAAGGAAACGAGGAACTCTGTATTCACACATGAGCAGCATTCACCTCTAATTAAACATTGATTGCAGGCGGTAATGATGGAGGTGGTTATTACTGCTATTACGGAGATGATGGAACCAAAATGCCAGTAAACTGCAGATACAATAAACGGAGGAAAGAGCATCTTAAATACCAATTTCCCTAGTCCATCAATAGGTGCGTGTCTTTGTGTGAGAGAGCTTTGTGCGCCACTGATCACTAAAATCCACCTACAAATCAGCCTTGAGCTAATCTTGCCCAATTAACCATGCAGAGAACTAAGTTCAGAAAAAAGTACAACGGGAATGTGTGTGTGTTTGTGTGAAAGAGAGAGAGAGAGAGAGAGAGAAATCTCTCTCTCTGCCACTACACATCCTGTTAACTTCAAACATTTAAACACACATCAAACACATGCTACAAACCTTGAAAAAGTTCTCATCGCAGGAATTGTGGCGTGTGTTGCGAGCCGGACTCGAACCTATATCCTCCACATGAGCACCACAGCCAAGTTTGTTTGGAGCATGTGTTGAACCACGGCAGATGTTATTAATGGCATATTTACACATTTAAACTGCTGACTTATATAAACGAACACTGAATTAAAAAAAAACACATTGCTATCACCATATATGATCATGCATCGATATTTACAGCGAAGCCTGTCGGCACAATTCACTGCATTGTTGGTTCTCTTTATTTTTATTTTCCTTCTGTATTTATCTGTCTCATCTAGTGAACTACCAACTGAGAGTGCTGGGATTCGGAGACAGACAAAGCCTTATATCCTACAACAAATCCACAGCAATACACACAGGATGAGTGTTTGCGTTTATTACAGAGTAAATCTCTCCATGAGTCTGTGTGTCGTTTGTGTTCCTCACTTTGATTCGAGGGCTGGAATATTAATTAAACTTCCAGTGCGACAACAATAACAACAGTCATGCACAAGGTGGCTGTACGTGTATAGATGGTAGAACAAGCGTTTATATATTCCGGGTATAAATAGAGTCAATATGATTAGTTAGTTGCTCCTCAACACGGGTTGTGTACAAGTGAGTGAGTGTGTACTACTTGTTAGATCTCATATCGCAGTCATTCAGTGTGTGTCTGGATTTCCTAATTATATGTAAAACTGTGGCTTTCCATCTTGGCTGTCATAAAATGTGTGTGTGTTTCAGTATCAGAGCAGGGCATTCAATCAAACCAAAGCATGCAGACATTCATCACTGTTTACCCACGGCTTCCCAATGAAGTGTGTGCCACTCGAATGACAACACACACACACACACACACAAGCAAACACTTCAGTACATTGTTCAGTTGATAAACATCACACACAAGTGTTTCCTGCGCTGTTATTCAGAAACCCAGATCTAGCATTCCACGGCAAAAGAAATTAGATTCGTCACGTGCTGTGAGCTTGCAGTCTGAATTAAACGACAAAAAGAATAGTTAACGCGAAACATTGCCAAGGCAATGTGCCTTTCTATTGTGTTGTGTTGGCTGGAAGCACATGAAAAAACCTACAGTGTAATTCAGTCTGAATCCTGAACAAATGATTCAAGCTGCTGCTTCTCATAAATCACTTAAAAAGACTCATAAAGTAGCAATGTGAATCAGAATGATGAATCAGTTTCAGCAATGTAAATCAGTTTGATAAATCAGTTTGATGAATCAGTTTCAGCAATGTGAATCAGTTTGATGAATCAGTTTGAAGAATCAGTTTGACGAATCAGTTTGACGAATCAGTTTCAGCAATGTAAATCAGTTTGATGAAT
>JAZGTI010021097.1:0-10317 GCA_036877585.1 Botia kubotai | reverse complement strand
AGAAGTTACGGTCGAGCGAGTATTGTTTTCAGAAGTTATGAGCGAGCGAGTATTGTTTTCAGAAGTTATGAGCGAGCGAGTATTGTTTTCAGAAGTTATGAACCAGTCAGTGTCATTTTCAGAAGCAGTTAGATGTCCGGTTGGGTGGTCTTAAGGATGTCTTGTATATTTGTTTGTTGTGTCTGTTTTGCTTTCACCACTTTAGAAGGTCTTTTGTTAGCAAAAATTTTTTCAGAAAATGATCAGACAATAACAAACTGTTTTGCTCTCAGTTGACACGTGACACTTGAGTCGCTGCACATCAAAGAGTTAATAAAGTAAAACTATCAGTAAAAAAGTATGGTTTATACAGCATAGAGATAAATTAAATAAGGTTATATGTGCGTATTCTGCCATTTTGAGGAGCCTTGTTTCTGATTTTTGTTAAAGTTTATTGTTCCTATAGGCCGAGAAACACCTTCTGTAAGACGTTTCTGTGAAACGCACAATTTAACATTGTGATGTGATGCGGTTTCTTTGATCATTGTTTGCCTCTCCAGGAATCTTGTTCACTTTTTTGTTTTTTAGCAGAGCTACTGTAAAAAAAAAAAGAAAATATCCTTACTGTATTTGTAATTATTTTGTAACATCAACTTTTGGAATACATTTTGTTTGGAAATAAAGCACTTTTTTCTGTACTGTTTTTGCTCCCGTCAGCTTTGTGATGGCACCTCCCCGACCCTGTCGCCTCTGCTGGAGGGCAACCTGGGCACCATAGTGGGTGGGGTAGTGGGCGGAGCCCTCTTCCTCCTGTTGACGCTAGTTCTGGGTGGAGTGTATTACATTCTTTTTTTTTTTTTCCATTAAAACATTAATGCTATTTTTTTCACATCTATGTTAAATTACTGTACGTACAGTAATTCAGTGAAGATTAATACACTGAAGCTTAATATACTGAATATATTTCTTCAGTTTTTAGAGATCTTTTACAGCTGCTTTAAATTACCCCATGTATTATTTATCAATATGAAGTTACATTTGGCCCGAGACCAATGCAAAGTGCTGTGTTGAGTGCTGGTGTTCCTGAGGTGTACAGTGCCGAATGTTCACGCTGTGTTTTCTAATGGAGAACATTCATGTCAGTTGAACATGCGTTTGATGAGTTTATTGGTTTTAATAACGCTTCACTAACTCATGCTTTCCTCTCCAGACAGAGAGAATGTTTTGGGTTAGTAGCGATCCATCTGATCAAACATCACAACTACTAAAAACTGAGCAGAATCAAACTGCAGAACAAAAGCAAAAAGACATAATTACACAGCCGAGTTTAATGAAGCGCGAGGGACCTAAAAGCTGCTCGGACCAAACAATAAATAAGTACATAAATAAATAAATATCGTGTCCACTATTGGTTTAAATGTGAGATTTTTTTGGATGACGTTTCAGAGGTCAGCTAACACAATTACACAATCATACGATACTGTTAATATTGTAAAATTGTGTAACCACATCATCAGGTACATGTAAACACATTTACTTGGGGTTTAGTTGGTGTGTGCTGCATCAAGATAGAAGTCGACTTCAACAGGCAGAAAATTTGACATGAATCGGGTACAAACAGGAACTAAAATCTGTCAGTTGCTTATTATTAATAGCAATGATTGTCTCGCAGAGCAATCGCATCAGAACTAAAGCCGAAGGTTTGTTCATCCTTGTTGCAAAGCCACTTCTTCATATTCCTTTAACAGCCAGAATTAGTACGACAGAATTCCAAGGAAAAGCGTCGGGAATGTTGTAGTGTTGAGGGATCCTCTCCGGATAAAATTCTTAGGTTACGTGCAACCAGACGCATTAGTCCTTACAAAAAGGACAAAAAACATCCTAAAAAGTCTTGAGATTCGTTCGCATTCTAAATATAATTTGCATCGACTTGTTTATTCTCCACCATAATTCAGCTTCACTTTCCGTTCGATGCGCTACAGTTCGTAACTGTCAGTCGACTGGATTATGATCCATGTAAATGTCTGCAGAACATCTGGATAGTTTTTATGTTCACATCCATTTGTTCTTGTAACGTACTGCTCGTTCTCTTTGTTGGACGATCCAAGATGAATCTGAATTCAGTAAATCCTGTCTATCCCACAGTCCTGGACTCTTATTGCATGATCACCGAGTGTGTGGTCTGGAAGAGGAATGACAGCTTGATCGATCCGAGCAGGAGATCAGGGCTCTGATGGAGGATCTACAGTGGTGGACTTCTTGGGCATTGACAGAATGCTCTCGGCCTCCTCATACATCTACAAACAAATAAAACACAGTTAAGACATGAATTCAGTTCATGATCATTTAACTCATTAATACAATAATGAGATCATTTATGCAGGAAATAGCCAGAATGAACAATTATTAAAAAAGTATTTTTACACACAGTAAATCTGCAATCTGAAATAAGAATATTTAATAATATTTTAGGAGTTCCCTGGTAAATAATCTTTGCAGCACTACAGCTGCGCAATATTAAAGAAAAATGCGGTGTGTGAAAATTTGCTAAATAATGCGATACGCAATATGATGATGCTTTAAATTTGTGAGAAACTATTTAAACTATATTTAAAACTGAACATTATATAATCAATATACACGCTGCGCAAACTGTTCAGGCTGTTCAGACATGACAACGTCTATAAAACATTACCGGAACGAATTGCACATCCTGGAAGAGTTCCTGAATGAAGCGCCGTGAGGTCAGTCTGAACATGCAATGAGCCAGTAAGTACGAAACTTCAGAGTACAGGCAGATGTCATCAAACGCGTACGGAAACTTCTCCTTGATTCTGAGATGCAGACAGGTGCAAGAGAAAATGTCATACTTATAATAATACCATCGACACATTCCTCTAGATTTACAAATTTCACATTATCCCATAAAATCAAAACGGTTAAACCTATACAGTCTTAAAAAAGTTCCTCCACTGTGCCATAGAAGAACCATTTTCGGCTATATGGGTCTCTAAAGAACCATCCATGGAATTAAGTTCAAGTCAGTGTGGAGGTCTCGATTCCTCACGTGAGGAGTCCTGTTTCATTTCCTTTGGTCCCCACTGAGGAGCTGAGGTTGATGACCAGCCGAAGCACCTCCTTCCTCAGGAGAACCCGGCAGGCTGGAGCATCTTCTGGAATGTTTTTAACTCCTGCGCGAGATGGCACATGCAGATGAACCCCAAACAGCACAAAATAAAATGCTTGTCATTAAATTGATTCTAATCTGATTTAGATGTGGATCTGACTGATTCAGATCTGCCTCTTGTGAACTTTGGTGAGTATTAAATTTGATTCGAAGGAAAATATCTTCAAAGGGTTTCCTTACCAAGAACGAGCTCAGTGCTGCGTGTGCTGCCGCCAGAGCTCTGAGAAACAGCATCACTGCAGCCAGAAACTCCTGAGAACTTGGACTGGGGCATCACCTCCAGGTTGTGTATGGTCTGATGGCACCACTCCGAGTATGGAGCTTCAGTATAGTCTAAAGCAAACAACCGCTTAATGAGGTTAAATCAGCAATAAGTGAATTAGTTAAAGATGACTGGAGCTGTCAAGAAAAAATTAACCAGAAGAAAGGTGTAAAAAATTACAAATTATGTTCTACAGAAGAAAGAAACTCGAGTTTTGTAAAACATGAGGGTACGTAAACGGACAGAATTCTTATACTATTCATACTAATTCAGTTTGTAAACTATCCCTTACAAACATTACCCATCATTTATTAACCATTTATTAAAGTAAAAGTGAAGTTACCATGGTTTTTGGTAGACTGATTACCATTTGTATAACCACAGTTTACAAATACCAGTTAAACCATGATTGCTGTATGAAAACCATGGTTAATTTGTGGCTACCATGGTGTAACTGTAGTATGCATGGTTTCTTGGTTCAATTTGTAGTAAAACCATGGTTCCTTTTCATTAGGGAAGAACAACAGTTGGTGTCTTACCCGGGCGGTTTTGGGCGGGCGTGTTCGAGTTGCAGCCGAGCATGTGCAATCCCGCACAGTAAAGACAGTTCTCTTCATTGTGTTCCTGCAGGCCCGTCTCCTCTAAACCCAACAGTTGCTGCTGATCCGTTCGGCTGACCGCGATCAGCTCTGAAATACTGAGCTGAGATCTCAACGCAGAACGTCTGGAACCTTCACCAGAACCTGAGGGCAACACACAGCAGTTACACACTGAAACTGGAGCACTCGCACACACCAGATCTATCTTTACCTTCTGCATCTCCAGAGAAGAACTTTGCCATTCTGTCCTCTGATGGCGGACTGGTCCTCTTCTGGAAGTACGGCACGTCTTTAATCTACGCAGCAACCAAACAAAAGTGTGCCGTCATTAAAGCTTCTATCCTTGATGTGATCCAATCACAGTCACTCGAGATACATTTGTATATTAATAACTGGGTTGCTAAATTCCAGAATGTTTGTCAATTGAATGGGAATTTACACAAATTTCCCAAAATTCCCAATTCGGAATATTTCCAAAATTCCCGCTTTACAACCCTGGTTATCACAAGGCAGAAATAGGCATCTGTCTCAGACTGGACATCTGTCTCCGCTTGTTATCGGATCATTCAGGACTGAGTGTTAAAAGGGCCAAGCAGTTTGTACCTGGAACATGCTGTTGATGTCCATCGGCAGAGCGAGGCCGATGTAGTCATCAGAGTTTCCATACGTGGCACTGGAGACCATGGAGCGCACCGATGAGGAACGCTGCAGTGACGTCTGACTGATGGGACTCAGAAGATCCTCTTTATCCAGAGACGCGAAACTCAGAGCTTTGAGAAACCTGCGCTCAGAGACAATGACAGCAGGGAGGAGATCAGAGACACGAAGTGTTTGGAAGACGCGAGAGGATGTTTCACTTGCTCTGATGCAGCAGTATTGCAGTCGTACGGACTGACCATCAATGTGGAGAAACGCTGACGAAGTGTTTTCACATTTCAGAGTGAGCAGCTGGTCATCACTGGCTGCCACACGCACATACAAACGATCTACATGCTTCTCGGATCAAACGTGGGAACATGGCTAGTGCAGGGCGGGAATTTTAATTGGCTCACAATATCAGCGAACTACTTGAGGAATTCTGGGATACTGGTTGGGTTAGAAAGTCTTTTTTAGAACTACGTACAATCAACGAGGTATAAGGAGAGTTTATTTTGTCCTACTGGGAAGGCAATTTGAAGGATGCAGGAATCATGGTTGAGGATCAGGTTAAGGATGGACCTGGGACAATTTTGAAAAATGAGCTGAAGGGGACTTTTAAACTGAAAGACGGGGAATGTCAGCCCATCGGGGTTGTCCACGCACCGTGGGAGCAGAGATCTGCGATGGGGCCTGCTCGAACCCTGGCCCAGACATCTGAAGCGCTTTTTAAAATACCTGAGAGGGACCATCAGAAACACAGACCACATTATTTCCAGGGGGGAGCAGTGATTTCAGATGGGCTTTTTTTGGGTGTCTTTTCCCTTCGTATATTAAATAAAGAGTAACAGAACATTCTTCTATGTTCTCTTGAAATAAACTGTCCATATTCGAAGAGCAAAACGTGAACAATCAATCAAATAATTGCAACAGGTGTAGGGGCAAGATCCATGGAAACGGTTTGGAGCTGGTTAACACAATCAGTTTTTCATGTTGTAGCAATCTACCTGTGTAACCATTTGTGTTTGAATTCTGTGAACTCTGTGTGACAACTGAGCACAAAAAGCACAAAACCAACCTAATCTCATGCAAATTTTAGAAAAAACAAGCATCCCTAAACAATCATTACTGAGGCAAAAGCAGGCCGTACGAAAACATACAAAAAAACATGGTCAAATGATTCATATGAATTAGCCATGAAATTGCTAAAATGGTTACAAATTGTCATGAGATCTTGTTGGAAAAACAGTCAAATATAAGGTGACGTGATAAAAACAACACAGAGCTTTAGCGCCACCTGCAGGTCTGTGTGATTTTACCTGCGTGGCATGAGTCTGGAGTCCAGGCTGCCAGTTTTCATGGTAATGGCATCGGTGAAGAGCACGTCTTTGGCTGGAGAGGCGAGAGCCTCGCTATGGGAGAGGGAGGGGTGGATGCGCTGCTGCTGCAGTCGTTTGAGCGTAGCGTAACCCAGCGCGTCCCGCGGGCTAGTGTACATGGAGCTGCAGTCTGTCAGGCTTGAGATGGTGGTGACCGAAGATGATTTGAGGGACTGGGCCCTGCGCGGTAAAGTGTGCGAGGAGCCCGGGGGCATCAGGAGCACTGAGTTAGATTTGGACAGGGACAGGTGATTGGACTGGGGTGTGAGGGAGTTTAGTGTTTTCACAGTTTGGGTGCTAATGACTGTGTTTAGGCTAATGCAGTCCGTGTCGTTGGTCGACGCGTCCACGCCGCCCACTGTCTCTCGGGACGGGCTGGAACTCATAGAGCTGATGCCACTGGTGGTTGTGTCCGTGTTGAAACTCTGACTGCGGCTTTTAAACTGAGTTCCGCCCCCAGAGGTGGGGCCATCGCCAGCCAGCCTTTCCCGACTGGTCTGTTCTCGCTGGCTTTCTCCGCCCCCTGAGCCTCGTTCCACAGTTCTATGCAAATGTAGTTCCGGATCCCCAATACTCGATGTGCTGTCCGAAGATTTGCTGCCTACAAAGGAGGTTTCCAGGCTAACACTGGGGCTCTTCGGCAGATCTCCATCTGTAAACACAGGGCTAAATGCATCTCCTTGAACGGGGGAGCATATGGAGGGTTCTGTGACCGTGCGAATCCTTCTGAGGCCTCCGAGAGCGACCTCTCCGTGGAGTTTAGTGCCCGTGCTTTTGGGGTCACTGGTACTGCGGAGTTTCTTTCCGGAGAGGGAGATGAGGAAGCGGTTACGCACGAGTTTGCTGGAGGACAGGATGGTGAAGGGGCTGCGGTCCTTCAGCAGTCTGGGCCTGAAGAACAGTGGCTGGTCCTCAGACATCTCAGGACTTTCCAACTTATCGTCATTCATGATGTACAAGCCTGAAAAGAAGGCAATGCAAGTTAAATAATTGGAAACGGAGAACATGGGCCTCACCTGCAGGATGATCTCCACCCTGAACCACAATTATCACATAAGGCTGTAAGAGCCATGAGCAGCACTCACTGGGCTGAGTTGAGTCACTCTCGCTGTTGTGTCTGGAACTGCTGGACTCAGAGTTCAGGCTAAGGGTGCTGGGAGCTGAGGACAGTTGGATGAGGGGCTGCTGGTGCTGCTGCTCTACCTCGTCTGGTACCACAGGCCACAGCTGCCTGCGATTGTGCCTGACTGCATCCCAGCCCTGCAGTTTGAGCAGTTCACAGCCCTGCTTTGTTTTGGAAATGAGTCCCAAAACATAAAGACACGTCCTGAGAGCCCAACAAGACAGAAAGAGAGAAACAAACATGTCAGAGCAGAGAATCTAGAATGTATAAATGTACGATTTTTAAAGCATTTATATCAGATATTGAGTTCAGGCAAGATCCTTCCTGTTTATTGCTAAGGTTCGTCAAGTAAGCACCACTGTACAATATATCAGAGCATGTGCACTACCCACCAGGTAACATGTCCATCTTAGGACCTAGTTCTAGAATTTTGATCCTATTGGTCTTATCCAGCCGGCCTGTTTTTTGGAATCATGACCACGTACCCTCTAACAGACAGCACCTCACAATCATGAGCAAGCGTCACAATGTCTGGAACCACGTTCTCCTTCTGCAGCAGGTTCAGCCCCCAGTTAGATGTACCAATATTTCCCTTCACACAGACAAGAGACACATTTCATTATGTACTATATTTTAAGAGTTTTTACAGATGAGTTCATCCCCAAAACAAGGTTTTGCTGACTTCTGGGTACAATTTTATCCCTAATATTTGGTTATGTAACCCCTCCACCCACAAACAGCTGCTCACCAGGGCCCACAATGCAGCTTTCAGTTGTTTTATGCCCTCCCAATTGTCCAGCACTGGACATCGGACTGTGTAGCTCAGATCTGGAACCACATTCTGTCAGAGACCAAAAATTGTATTATATGAACATACTGTGTGTGTCTCTTTAAACTACATCATGAATTACTACAAACACATACCTGAGCCTCCAGTAAATGACAGCCTGATTTATCATGCACAAGTTGTCCATACAAATGCACAGGAAGATAAACATTTGGCCTGTTTAACCTGTAAAAAACGTTATTTTTGAAGCTAAAGAAATGATTATGTTGCTCACCAATTAACACACGTGTCAGAATAATGACCTTTCAAACGGTACTGATACATTAAAAACGATTAAAATGGAGGCACAGTGAAACCTTTGGTTGCTTCGGCGCACGTAATTATCGCCATCCACCGGTTTACGGTAAGTGGTGAGAGCTTCGTTTAACTGCTCCTCTATGAGGTCCACATACTTGAGATTATATTCCTACAGGAGAACAGATGTTTTTTCTCAATCAATAATAATAAATACACAGACTGGGTATTGTAGATTGAGCTAATGTTACATAATCTAATTTAAACGCAAAGTTTTGTATAACTAAATCTATTTAAAATAATCACGGTTTATTTGTTCAGTCTTTTAAGTACCTTCTGCCACTTCTCCAGCTGTTTTGTGACATATCCCCTCTCATTCAGATAAGAGAACCCCTTTGGGATGGACAAGAACCTGGGCGTGACAGATCATCAGATGAGACACACCCAGAAATGGATTTCATAGTTACATTAACACAGTGAGAGCAACAGAGAGGCAAAAGTTACGCGTTGCAGTTTTAAGTTAAACTGTCTGAGTTATATAAGAAATATGATTTACCTTAGCAGTAACAGCACACCTTTGTCTCCCAGATGAGTTAGTGCTGGTTTCACCTGAACCAGAGCATGAAGGTTCGCCTAAAAACAAAGAGCTTTATCAGACATGTCATGTGTACCTATCTGTGTGTACATCTAACATCTTTATGCACTTGATTGATGTCACCTTATCTTCACAAGCCTCATCCAGTATGTCCAAAGCTTCCACTGAGACGGCCTTGTTGCGGTCGTGAAGCTGAGTCACCAGTAGTTCCACGCCCCAGCTGCTGAAGAACTCCACGTTGGCTCGGAGCAGCACCCGCAGATGCCTGGTGGCGTACAGCCTGCAATTCTGTCCCAAAATAACGTTCCAGAACTCCATTACTGATCGAGCAACAGCATAGATGTGTTTTAAATCACAACTCAAAGGGTTTGAAGATAAACACGGCGGTTCCTCTGTGTCTTACGTCAGTGGCGGCGGTGAGGATCTTCGAGAGGACGACTCGCGACAATCCATCACGACTGTAATCCAGCGTGGAAACGATCAGCTTCAGGAGATGGTCCTGGTTCTTCAGAGAACATAGGTTTAGCAGCCTGTCAAAATAAGAGAAGATATGCAAATCAAGCTAGTTGACCTAATCAAGGTCTCAAAGCAACATCCAAGCAGGTGTGTGGGAGTAGGTCGGAGCTAAACTCTGTAGGTCTGTGGACCTCCAGGAACATGGATTGGAGACCCTTATTCAAGACTTACCACTGGAAGACGTTGCACTTCTCAAGCATTTTATTCCCCTGCGGGTGGGCTGAAAGCGTGCCCAGGAAGAGGAAGTAGTGTTGACTAAGGGTGGTGAGAAGGCCGTTGCTCTGCAGACTACGTTCTGGCTTTAGCCCAGATGACGAGGACAACCACTGCACAATGTCCTTTACCAGGTCCTCAAGATACACCTGCCCATCCTGAGGAAATAGTAACGCAAACCATCAAGACATGCAGTGAAAGATTCTTTACAGGTTAAAGGAAAAAGTTTACCCTGAGAATCAATCGTTATCCTGATTCTCATGTCATGCCAAACCACCTTTCGTTATAAACCACAAGACAGATTTAGTTCATGAGCTGATCTTTAAGACTTGTTTTAAGTTGTTTAAGTTGTTTTACAACGTTTATCATCTCACCTCATCTGACTCCAGCAGAAACTCGATAAACTGACAGCCCACCACTGTTAATTGTCTGGCTTTGCTGTGGTCCAGCTCCAGGCCTGCATACAGCTTGCTGCTGGGTTTGTAGAAGAACAGCAGCCTGTGCACAAACCTGAGAGTAAAAACGTAGGTGTTACCGTGATGAAGGTCTGACAGTAACGCAGGAGAAGATTTCTAGGAACGTTCAGCCCTGCTGCGCTTACTTGTGCAGCTGCTCGTCTTTGTTGTTCCGAAGGTTGATGTTCGGCCACTGCGCCATAATTGAAAATAACAAATTAGAAACGAAAGCACATTATGTGCCTATTCACAAACATTCTGAATACTTTATAATAACCATCTCACAGAAAAT
>JAZGTI010021096.1:0-10317 GCA_036877585.1 Botia kubotai | reverse complement strand
TTTACAAGTCAGGTTTGGGTGGATGCAGTCTTGCCTCGATCACCAACAGAGGGAGCAAAGTGAAACCCACGTGTTCCATCGGGTCCCCGAGGGAGCCGCACCACCCCTGGTGGAAGACCGTCTGCATTCTGGATCTTTCTGCCAAGCATGGGACTCCCCACGGGGCTACTCTCCTGACTAGCCACCTGTTTCCTACGCTGGACCCAGGGGCTGCCCGAAGGTGTCAGGCTGCTGTCTGAAGAATAGTCCGCCCAACGGCGTCCTGGTTCAGGGCTCAACCGGCCCTCGCTGACCAACGGAGACCTGCCAGAGTGGTGGGTTTTGCGCTGGGTGCTAGGACTGGCCCGCGGGCTGCTCCAGGGGCTGGAGCGTGGGGAAACAACTGGGCTGAGGTGGTTGGGTCCCGCACTAGTGGGGCTGAGCTTGTTGCAGGAGCGCGACTTGCGTGCTATGCGTGGAGATGTGGGATTGCTTTCGGTTTCTGAAGAACTTGCGGCGGAATCGTCGGCATGGTATTGCAGCTCCCGCACACGACTATTCAGCGAGCGACTCTTCCTCAAGCCACCAGCACCCTCTTCTCGTGGCCGATCTTTTGGTACTTTTTTCTTGGGTGGCTTGGTACCAATTAGAACTACTTTTAGTCCCAACGGCCCCCTACCGCCCCCCTCTCCTCCCACAGCCTCATGGGCTTTCATGGCAGCCTCCACTTCCTCAAACTCCACAATGGCACACTCCTCCATGCCCAGCTGAGAGTATCGCCCACTGAGCTTCTTCAGATCGGCCGGCAGGTCTTTGCCCGGTTTGAGAACCCGCACCGAGGCAATCGGGCCATAGTTTCCAAATGCCTTCAGCAGAAGCTCCATCAGCCGCTCCTGCTGAGTTGGACCCGCCCCACCGCCTCCGTTACTGCCCTCCCCCCCAAGAGCCACACCCAGCTCTGGCCAGCGCTTTAGTTCACTCAGCAGCAGCATGCGACTCGGTAAAGACTCACTGGCGAAAACTGGGACCATTGACCTGCGACGCACCTTGCGGCCCTCATCGTTCAGCTCCAGCAGACTGGAGTGCCGCAGGGCGTACGCGGTGGTTCTCCAGTCTCGGGTCAAGTGCTTCACCTGAAAGACACAGACAGAAACTATTTAACCCTCCTCAGGCGTAACTGTTAGTCCCGTTTAGACATGTTTTCTTATACTAGAGTCAAAACATCTCAGTTCATTGACAAAATTTGACAATATATACAAATTTGTTGTTTTATTGATATAGTTAAATTTTGACTATCCATTAAACAAAATGTATAATTTGAGAATATGAAGAGTCCTTAAGCAAATTAAAGAAACCCGGTCTGTGCTGCATCAATTAAAAACGTGATTCTGGGTCACAGATGGTTCAGTGTCAAATGTTTCCTTGTCATTTAAACTTGAACACAAATATAGATTTGACATGGAAATAAAAAACACCCAGACCAAACACCCTGAAAATCAGTATTAAAATATTACATTTACTGCGAACTATTCAGATACAAACAGATGGACAGATGTGTACTTTAAGCATGATTACCAGCTCACTTTACTTGAGTGAGCAGTAACTGTTCTGAATTTTAGTTTTCATGGTAACACAGACTTTCTGATTGGCTCTTGACTGGAAAACGGCACTTACACATGAATTTTGAAAGTTAAAATCAGACTGATTTGAGGAAGTGACAGTGTGTCTGTGTGGAGAAAACAAGCGAGGTCGATTAGATAAACATTTGTAAACTTTGAGTAACACCAACATTTTCCTGCAACACACAAACACACACACCATTTTAAATGTATTTCCACCTTTTCTTCTGAACAACTAGCAGGCTTTAAAATGTAAAAGCATGTGAAGAAAGTGTGTGTGTTGAAAAAGCTCCAGAAGTTAAAATGATCCAGAGCTGCTACTGGCCTACAATGTGTGTGTGTGTGTGTGTCATGTATGCAGTTCTTCACAAGTTTAAACAGGTGAGCTGATAGGTCACCTTTTGATAATAGTAGCACGTGTGAACGTATTTACCTGGAGTTAAACGATTATGTACAATGTGCAACAGGACAGAGGTTTTATGTTTAGTGTAGAATGTCTTTCAAATAATATCAAACAAACCACATGATCTCAGTGAAGCAACAGTTTCTTTAAAGACACACAACATTGATTTCAAATGTTTTGGGGTGACCAGGGCACTCGTTTCTCAAAAACTGACTTCTAATGAAATGCAAAACAGACTTCAAACACACCGGCTGAAAAACAACAATCTTCTTGGACGTGTTCAGCATGCCTAAAGACCACAAACTCCACTTCAGATTGTATGAATTAACACCAGAAACAAGAATCGTACCTTTTTAAACGAGGTGAGCAGCTTCACGCTGACGAAGCCGAGCTTGTTGCGCCGCACATGTTTGAGCAGGAAGGCATCATGCTCCAGGTTCTCATCAGACAGATAATATTCAATCTGTGCCACCAGTTTCTGGATCAGTTCTGGGTCTGGAGGTTGCCAGCTCTCTTCTTCAAGTTCCCCTCCACTGGTACCAGCACCACTGCAAAAGACCACAAGCATGACGTTCTACGATTCCGGTCAGTTCAGCAGCAAGTAGCGAACTGGCCACCTGATCCTGCAGCAGAGAGCCCATCTGCTTCCTCTCATCCCTCCCAAAATCTCTAAATACCTCCACAATCCAACAGTCTGTGCAAAAACATGAGCATCACAGCTCCCTGCCCACAAACACCATCAAGACCCTCCATCTGACCGCAACATGACTGCTTGCTGAACACATGCTGTGCTGCTCCAGAGAGAGAGAGAGCGAGAGAGACAGAGAGAGAGAGCTGCCTGCTAAAATTAACCTTCAGAAATCTAATTAAATTGATGACTCATCAACGCCCACCCCACACCCTTTACAAATGCACAGCTGCTGGGAAGGTTTGGGTCAGTGTGCGTGTTGAATGCTCCTCAGACAGTGACACAGATACTCAAACAGGCGGGAAAGCTCGAAAATGAAGCCCACCACAACAGCATGACTCTTTGATGCTTCATAACAATACACACACCACTCGTGGGCTGCGCTTGCAACCACTCGGGGAAATTCATCTCAGCAGCTAATTGGATCAATAAGCTCAACAGGTCATCTGAATGTGAAGGATGCAGATAAACAGAGTTCAGAGCACTCGGGAACAGTCCACAAAAACTGACCAGGGAGTGTCAAATCAATCTGTCTTTGGCCAATAACAGTGGCCACTTGACTAACAGAAGCATCTGAAGTATATCGACATATTGGACAATGCACAATTTTTCAAATATTTTTAGTGACTGGAGTAAATATTGCCATTTAATTTCAGTATTAGTGTTCTCAGCTGCCTGCAACAGAATCCACCTCTGTTTCCCAGTTCCCCAGTTCTCCGACTGACTGAATCACTGAAACCCCATGTGTTAAGAACTGGTGTGGACGCCTTGTGTGGAGTCAGCAGAGCAACAGGTCTGATTCCATTCCTGCCCGCTGAGCGAAGACACCCATCAACACACAACACCAGCAGAGAAACAGCCCATTTACCATTACAAAGACAAAGATTGAGGGGGTCAAACATGTTTGTAGCCTCAGATGGGTGCTCTCTGTTTATGTGTGTCTGAGTGCGTGAGTGTTCTTGAGGCTCCTCGCTATCTAAAATACTCAAATCAGAAACCTAAATGTTCGGTTAATAAAAAAAAGTCATAAGTAACCCTCATTAAAATCGCTTTAAAGGTCTGTCTGTGCGCCTGTCTGTCTGCGCCGGTCTGTCTGTCTGTGTGTATAGGGGAAACTAACTAACAACGAGTTCAACTTCTTTTGTTATTTAAATGCAGTGAACATCACGAGAACGTCAATACCTGGATTTGTCGTGTCTTTCGATCTCGTCTTCGCTGCCGCTGCCCGTGTGGAGTTCGATGGTGTTGGATGAAGGCTCCTCGTCTGGTTCCTCATCCTCCGCAGCCTGGATCGCGACAGTGATGGTCACCTGGGCGCTCATCTCCCGCAGGTGTGTGTCCGCGGCCCGTGCGTCTGACAGCTGCTGCTGCTCCGCGGTGACGCTCATAATCGCAGGCGTAAACTCGTCCTCTTCCGCGGCTCCGGGAGTCTCTGCAATGGGTGAGGATCCGAGAGCGACGCTGCAAGACGGATACAAACTTCCCAAGCGTTTGTGAAAAACAAACGGCACCGTCAGGATGCGCTCCACGGCCGACCACAGCGTCCGAAATCTGCGCCACGGAGAGCGATCGGACGGCGGCGCGGGGCTGCCGGAGGAGGAAGAGGGGACGGGTTTGGGTTTGTCTTGAGCTGCTACTTCCTCATATGTAAGAGGCTTTGTGTGTTTGAATCGCGCTCTGGGATTGGGCCATGACGCCTCCCCAACCCACCAGCAAAACTGAAGCCAAGAGGGCGGCAGCAGGAACGCGACGCACCGCAGCAACGCGTTCAGAACAGCGGACATGACTTCGCTCGTGTTTCTCAGTACTAGAGAGCCAACGAGCGCCTCATCAATACATTTATATTGACAAACAGCGATCGGTTCACGTGAGGCCAATTAGTTCAAGAATAAAGCGGCGCGCGACCCACTAATCAATCACACAATAAGCTTTACAGACGCGCGGATTTACTGTTTCAGTAAGTCAGGACGAAACAAACCTTCTGTAATCAAACATGCTTTACGTTATTCAAATGTATACATTGCATATATTTACAAACATTTTATAAATTTTTAGAATTTAGACATATTTGGTACACACAGACAGACAGATAGATATCGTTAAAAAACGACACGTCATAATTTATCTCCATACGTTCTATCTATCTGTCTATATCAATCTGTCTATACGCATCAGTTTACATAAAACTTATATAAAACTATAGAAACTATAGAGGTGAATGTGTGACGTCATTTCGCGCGGCTGTGATTGATGTTCAGTGTGCAGCGCGCAAACCCAGTCGTGAGTGATGTAATGCTGGTGTGAGACGTCACAGTCGTGTCTCGCATACTGATGATGAGCTCACCTTTGACAAACACTTACTGCAGTCTGTGCAGCACTAAAGCACAGAGACAGAGAAAGCAGCTTTCTCTTCATCCGGCCTTTTATTTGGAAAGGCAAAGTCTACATGGACCTGCTGTGGCAGTAGTACACAGATTCATCCATTCACAGAAAAGCATGGCCAGTGTACAAAATAGAATTTATGCATTTAACTTGAATGTGCACAAACAGATCTCTAGCACGTAGATCCCTACGAACCAGGCCCATAAAAATAAAAACATGAGCAGTTTATGTAAGGAATACAAAATGGAGTAGATAAATATAGTAGAAGTACACCGAGAAAATGACCCCTCAGAAAAGTCTGTAAGACGCTTTCTCTTCCCGACTCCGAATGAAGGATTATTTTTCTCCACTCGCACTCGAGCAGCACCAAACAGGCAGTAAACGATGTAGACATGACAACTAGCAATGGTAATGGTGAATGACATTCACTGGTTTATGCCAATTTAGTTGATATGTCCATTTTAATTTTCTACTGTTTTGTTCATCTTTTATTTTAAAGCATATAAAACATTTTTTTTACTATTCCTTTTTACAAATGTGGCACATTTAATCTATGGATTGAGCCTCGAACACGCCCCGAACCTTTATGGATATCTTAAGGTTATGGATTCAAATCTGTCACCTATATTTATCAATCTAGTTTTCATATACATTCATCTATTTCTGATCTTGTTGCTCTTCTGGCTCTGCACTGCTATTTTAGTTCCTGGCTCTCGGCTCTGTTTTACTGCCTGCAGTTATATTTGTGTGGCTTTGCTTTCTGTTCTGCTGTACCTCTGTGGTGCATCATCAGGTGTCTTTGTTCGTCTGCTGAGTAATTACATTGTTGGATAGATGCAATTTCCTCCCTCCCTTCCTTTTGTTCAGCTGGAGTATTTATAAATGCTGAGCTCTGGAGCCGCCTGCTCAGGCCAGTGTGAATTTGTGCACTCACTAAGAAAACAATACACAATATCATCATTCAGAAGGGTGTTTATGAATGTGGATGCAATTATTGTCTGTAACACTTCCAGGGAACATTTATACATTATTTACGTTCCTAATTTATTTGTTCTATATATCTGATTTGTATCATTTTCATTTGCACCCCCACCTGTCTTCACTCTATTCTGGTATTATCACATTACTTAGAACTCCAACAGTTCTCAAACTGAGGTGATGATGGGGATACACAAACATTTCTTAAATCAAAAACTAAAAATTCAGTTTGGTGAATATTTCGTTACATTACTGATCACACTCATAATGATGCACAGGAAATTCACTTGAACACTTTCTGTATACTGTCGATCTGTCATTTAGACCCAGTGCTGCGTGAAATCTGCTCACTGAGTGACAGTTACACATACATTATTATACATGTTTTTTATGGTTGCACAGACACATTTAATTTAGTTAAACTGCTTTTAGATTGATTGGTCCCAAAAGAAAGACAAAAAATCACATCATGTAAAATAAAACGGCCCTCTACAACAAACCAGCAGATGAAAGACAAACATATACTGAAAAGAATTACATTTTTGTATAATTGTATAAAGAAAACCTTTTTACAGTCAGGAGACAACTACAACAAGCATAGCATAAAACACACGAACACCCTTCTCTGTTACCATTTAACGAACGCAAAAACTATGTTTTTTAAATTAAACCCTTTGAGTCATCAATGAATCGTCGTCTTCACTCCAGGATCACGTGGTCTCGTCTGGTCATATGTCAGGTGACGGAGGAAAAGCGCGTGACTGTTTACTGTTGTTTGGTTGCTATGGACACCGAGTGTCGCGCGCTCTCCAGCAGACGTGTTCTTGGATGTGGGTGTTCTTTCTGATGCTCTTAATGAAAGACTTGTGACGTGTTTCTTGTAGTATTAGAGAGGAATATAAATGCGTGAAAGTGCTGCTGTAAGTGAGCTCTGTTTATATGTGAATCTTTGACATGCGCTCATATAAACAACAGATGAACAATAATAATGAAGCTGGAAGATTGCTGCCTCCTGCGGTGAGTTTTACTACAGTTTTACACTCATCACACTACAAATGCAATAAAACGCTGCCATAATTAAATCTTAGTCATTTTAATGTTAACAGTGTTACTGCAATATATAAATAAAAATACAATTAAAACATGTAAATAAAGTTTCTAAAGCGAAAGTATTTGCTGATTAGGAGTTCATAAGTATTACATGTTTTCGTGACCGGTTATATTGTCAGTTGTGTCATTTATGATTTGACAATTCATTTACATTTTCATGTCATCGATATTGTTTTTGTAACACCTTAATCTATCTTGACATTAACATGACTCACAAATAAAGCTCTGAAGATGATTGGATGATGACTGTTCAGATTTGCCAAACTCAGCAGCTGCTCAGATCTGCAGCCGCAGATGGACAAAGACTGCACAGTTATTCACATATGACTCATTAGACTGTGGTCTGCATTGTGATCATATACTGATGTACCCCTCGTGTGTTTGACGGGAACAGAATGACCATCGCAAATGAATGAATGACCATCGTTTTATTGATGTATTTATGTTTGTACCTGTAAAGATCATGGCCTCATGGAGGAACCACAGTACTGTTTGTAAGGATAAGTGATTTGGGTTTGGTTTGGTTTGGCAGGTTAACAGCTGTAAGCAGCACGTAGCAGCAGCAGCGCAGTCATTTCTGCCTGACAGACTGTCTTACAGAGGAGTAAGTACGAGCTCTTCAACGCCTCCTACTGCTGTTGTGTGTGCTGTATCCGCTTAAACCTGTCAAAACATGTCTTGAGTGTAGTTCACCTCAAAAACAACCAAAAAAACATCAATATAACAAGCAGAATTTTTTAAAGACATTTTATTTTGCATTAGGAAAATGAAGACTCTGGTGTGAGGTTTTGTCTTTAATAATGTCAGGCCATTCATTTGTCAGCTTGATTTGAGGTTGTCAAAAGGACTGAGGAATGCTTTGAATGTGGAATCCATGAAGCCAAACACGTCTAAAACTGGTACAATTCACTTTTAACCTGTACAGTGACGTATTGCCATGTGTACACATTACTTGTGAATGTAAAACATCACAGCAGTATAATGAATATTCATGTTATTTTCTGTATTGTCTCTGTATTGGCTATGTTTTGAACAGACAGTCTGAATATGAGGCTCGGTCACCTCCGCACTCCTGTACTGGCCTGTGAGAGTGAATGTACAGGTCCAGATTCTTGTCTTCTGTCTCTTCCTGTGGCGGTTCCAGTCGGAATGGTTTGGGATTTGGGGCCCCAGGCGTACAGGCTGCAGCCCCACAGGGTTACACAAAGTGCAAGGGCTGCGTACTGTCAGAGTAAAGCTGTGATACAGGGTAAGAGTTCCTCTGTGATAAACGCTTTTCCTCACAGGACGAGATACATTCAGGAAATATTCATTAATGTTCATATTTGATCGTTTTTAGTGGTAAACATTGAACATTAATACTGACAGATTATTTCAGATAATCATTAACGCTCATTATATTGTTTGTTTGTAAGGTGAGACAGGAAGTCTGCGTGACAGTTCTGCTCCAAAGTTTTCCTCCAGCTTCAGCTTAAATGGTTTGACCTCAGAGAGACTGGATCTCAATCGGTATTACACCATAAATGTGAATTTGACTTTAAAAAAATGGCCACTTAAATAACAGTCTCTAACCATCAGCCTCTCTTGCATGAAACTCACAACCCTAAACCACGTGTCATGTTGAGGAAAGGTGTGTCATTAGATTTATGACTTACCTGATGGGTGATTAAAATAATTCATCAGTCAGATCTGAGATCAGAGCATCACAGAGACCTGAAGGTGGAGCTCTTTTAAGTTGGGCCAGTAAGCAACCACTTACAATCTCTAATAACTGCATAGCAACACCCTCCACCGTTGCATTGTGGCAGTGAATTTTTTCGACAAAAATGTAAAAATCAAATTGTTTACTACGTGAGTAATGTTTTTGCAACAAATCATTTATGCAATTTTACTTTGTTAAAATAATTATTTTTCAATTGTAACTGTTAGGGAAACACAGCTGAAAAACGTAATGAAAAATATTTCAGCTTGAGGGAAGGCTTAGGGTTAGTAATAACAATTACTAATAATTAAAATATTTTTATAGAAGTATCACACTTTGCTATATGTTACAGAACTGCACCATCAGGTGGCAGCAGTGTCTTGGGTCTTTGTCAGGAAAGCATTTCAGACACATGGTTTGTGTTACTTGATTAGTTGTTGATTGACAGCTGTGTGGTCTCCTCAGGCAGGGTCTGATGGAGTTTCCTCATCTGATTGGAGGTGATAAACTGCGTTTCCTCAGCCTACAGCACAACTTCATCTCTCACCTGCAGCATCTGGCTCTCCTGCCACGCCTTGTGTTCCTTGATCTTTATGACAACCGTGTGACTGACATGTCTGGCATCTGCTTGCTCACCTCTCTGCGTGTCCTTCTGCTGGGAAAGAACAGGTGTGTGTGGGCAGGATGTGGAATCTGACAGGAATTCTTTTAAAACCAACATTACTTTGATGAACATTTGATATCAAAACTTAATTGTGTGTTTATATGGCATAAGTCAGATGATGGGAATCTGTGATTTTTTAGACAGGTTCACCTGACCATTCCACATTGCCACTTTCTCTCTGTGTCTCTTTCCCTCTCTCTCCCTCCATCTCTCTTTCTCAGGTTCAAATTCAAAATAGCTTTATTGACATGAAAACAGTGTTTTGCTTTGCCAAAGCATTAAGATGACTCTCAATTAATAATTTACAACAACTGCAATTGCACAATATGGAAGGCAAAAAAGTTAAGAAAAAAATATATATAGATAATAAAATGATCAGATTATTCAAATAGAAATGATGTAACGGGTTAGGTAATGAAGTAACTGATAACTAATTATGTTGTAACATTATGTAAATTCATGTGTAATGGGGATTTTTGAACGTTAATGTGATCGTCCCTCAGAAGTTGGCATGAAGAAACAAATCTTGCGGCTAGAATCTCTCACTCTCCGTCTCTCTCCCTCTCCGTCTCTCTCTTTTTCTCCCTCTTTCCTTTTATCTCCCTCTCTCTCTCTGTCTCTCTCTTTCTCTCTCCCTCTCTGTCTCTCTCCCTCTCTCTCTGTCTCTCTCTTTCTCTCTCTCTCTCTGTTTCTCTCCCTCTCTCTCTGTCTCTCTCTTTCTCTCTCCCTCTCTGTCTCTCTCCCTCTCTCTCTGTCTCTCTCTTTCTCTCTCTCTCTCTGTTTCTCTCCCTC
>JAZGTI010021095.1:0-10317 GCA_036877585.1 Botia kubotai | reverse complement strand
GAGTGAAGTACAAATTAGCAATTTTAATAATCATTCTGGCCAAACATTTTTGCACGGTGTAGAAGAAAGTGATGCCAGGAGGAACATTCTGTTATCACAAGACATTATGCTGTGCTGGTTCTTCTGTAGTTGAGTACCTGCATGACAAACTCTCTGCGCCGGGGCAGTCCTCTCTCTGTCACCAGCGTATACTCAGGCTCTTTCTCCTTCTTGGCCTGTTGGATTTGTGCGATTCTGCTGATGGGGTTCATGCCCTGACCGTACTCTGGGCTGGTCTGCAACTGGGAGGTTGAAAAAGACAATTTGCATACAAAAAGCTTTAGAAGGTCCTGATCAGTAGATTCATATCCTGCTCAAAGGATTATGCGAAAAATTACTTCATTCAAACGGAAGCCTCGCCTTTATCTACCTTAATAATGGATTTGCTTTTCTTTTTAACACGTAGCGGCATCTTGTCCGTGACAGGCAGTCGGGGCAGTCTGCAGAGCTCCTCCAGTACAGCGATGGCGGCCAGCTTCTTGGCGACCTTCTTGCTTTTGCCCTCGCCCTCCCCCGAGAACTCGCCCACCGTCACTCTCACCACAAAGCTCTTCATGTGAGGAGGCCCCGCCTCTTTTAGCACCTGAGTGATGAGGACGGAGAGTTACGGAGATGAGATGTTGTTCTTGGAGATGTAACTGCTGATGCACAATTGCATCTCTGAAATATTCAGCACACGAGATCGTGGGCTCACGTGACGTACCTCGAAGTTCACAGACATGTTGCGCTTCAGGGCGATCTCAAACACCTGGCTGATCTCTGATTTGTTGAGGTTTTCTTGTTCTGGTTCCTCTTTCATCTACAAGGAACACAGCAAATCCTCATTTTGATCATGTCTGACCATGGTGTGTTTTTTTAAAAAGTAACGACAAACAGAAATGAATCTGTTACTAGATTTGTACTAGATTAGCATTTGTTATACTATTAAGAAGTTTGTAATTTTATTCTGAGGTCTGCTTTACCATGATTTATAGTTTTAAAAACACTTTTTTCTCATGCTGTACATCGCTGCAGCACCTCTTACTGCCTGAGGAGTTCAGTTGTAGCTCCTTTTCTTTGAAAGCTCTTCTCAGACGCTCGGTCTGCTCTGATTGATCCACCCTTTGTTGTAATTGGGCTTTGTCTGAGGGCGAACTAGCTGCTAGGAGGGCATTATGCAAATGTGTAACATAGTGATGTAACAACGTCACGGAAATAATGGCAGGACTACAAAAGAGGCGTTTCAGGCGGTTTAGAGGAACGTATTCGCTGCTGGATGGAACAACTCCCTTTGCTGTGGACTTCAGGGGGGTTCCATATTAGACAGGTTAAAGCCTTTATTTCAGAGCAGCTCTTTTGGAAAAATGATTCCATCACTGTAATGACATCAGGCCATGCGTGGTGTTAGTAACATGACCTCATACCTCAGCCAGTTGCTGCAGTATGGGCTCTTTCTGCAGATATTTGAGCGCTTTAGCGGCAGCGTCGTGTTTGGCTGCCTGTCGTGTGCGGCCCTTGCCGTGAAACTGCTGGCTGCCGACGGACAGCTCCATGTGATACAGTACTGGCCCCACCGGAGGAAATGGGTAATAATAACTACTTACAAAACACAGATCACGGAGCAAAGCATTAATCAGCATAAACACTGTTTTTATGTATGGTGTATTATATAATATAGTATTAAGTCTCTCATTATAGATGAAAATAAGAAATGAATCACATATTGTTAAACGTTATTGTTTTTAGAACTATCAGTATCGGCCCGATTCGGTTGATTTTTAAAGCAGAAAATGTCAGAGCTTATTATTTCCAAACACAAACTTTTATTCGTTGGACCTCTGCTTTGAATGGTATAGATTTATATTAATATTATCATATGGGTTGTATCATTTAAATTGATGCACACCTTACACAAAGCTTTTAAAGAGCACAGAGAGTAGATAAAAATGGAGTGTGCGTACTGTTGCATGGAGCGTGCATACGGGCCTGGTGCTCTGATGTTGTAATTGAATGCTGGTCTCATCCCCTGGTAGGCATCTATAGGTTTATAAATGGGCTTCTTTCCCAACTTCATACAAAGTGCATTAAGCTCCACAGTGTGGGTTACACTATCTAATGAGAGAGAAGAATACCAATGGTGGTGAGTATATACACACAGGGACACAAACACAGAGACACAAACACAGAGACACAAACATGCGTGTTAGGATGTACACGCCAAGCTTTTGTAGATCCCACCTGGATTCTTGGCTGGGAGGCGTGGGCTTCTGTGACTGGGTTTTGGCAGAGCAGTTTGGGTGAGAGCCCGTGATGCTGCTGAGTGCTGGGCTTTTTTAATACTGGTCCCCTCTGCATCCCAGTGCAGATCCCCCAGAGTTAACCGCACTGAGAAAATCTAAGCAGAACACTGTCAGCACCTGGGAAGTGTGTGTGTGTGTGTGTGTGTGTGTATAGCAAGTGACTGTGGAGCATTACCTTAGAGTGGGCTGGTCCTTGTTCACTCAGTAGCTTGTATTCAGGTTGGATCTTATTGTAACGGGCTAACTCATTCACCAAACACATCGGGGTCTTCTCTTTAGGGTTTGCCATGTTACAGACTTCAACGCAAATAAAACATAAATAAAACATACATGATACTCCAATACAAGCCGATATTGTTTGTTATCAGGACATATCCAAACTCGGAGGAAATCTGCAGACTATGCACTGATTTTGAAGGAAAATGTGTTACTAGGCACAGACAATGTCCATACACTCTTACTGATGGCTGACAACGTCAAGTATTCAACAAATAATCACACTGATCTAAATATATTCAGTGCTAATAAATGATCATGCCGGAGATATATATGTCCAGCGTTTCATAATTCCTTCCTTTTATTTAGAAGCTTCCAAAGTGACTATAATATTTGGGGTATGCGTTTCATCAGTCTATGCATTCAGTGAGTATGGAAGCCATCACCCTGGCCTAGCTCATGCTATGCGGTGGAAGCTGAGCTACAGAGACAAGCGTGGCTAATTAAACATTCAGATGTTCTGAACACTTCAACACTCACCTGTAGCATTGCAGAAGGGCGTGGCTGAGGCAGAAGGCAGGGCGGAGTTTCTAAGCGGGTGACCGGCACTCTCTGAAGGTAGGGCAGCGGTGGCACAGGGAATACTGAATCCAGGTTGGGGCGGAGCCAGATGTAAAGGGGCGGCACTGGGTGCAGGGTTGCCAGGTACCTGGAACTGAAGCTGTGACATTCTGATTGGCTGAGAGAGCGGCAGGCTGAGTGAATGACCAGGTACAGACTTTACAGTCAGGGAAGAACAGAACCTTATGAGGAACAGCTGAAGACGACACTGCGGCTTTGTTGAATAAAAGATGACTGCAAAGTTCTACCTGCAGAGAACAAAAATAAAAAGCCCAAAAATATAATTAGTTATAGCATCTAAACACATGCTTAACTGGGCATTTAAAAAGATCCAAGCTATATTATATATTTCCCAAAGGAAATACAAGCTCTTACGATGCAGCAGAACAGGTTATTTGAGGTTTTAAACCTCAATGCTACATCAAAACTCACAACATCTACAAAATTAGCTCAAATCCCTCAATGGCATTTAATCAGTGCTATACACACGATATTCGAAAGAAAATGTGCCTTATTGGTTTGTTTCAAATGCTATGAGAACATTGTATTTGGCAGACTAAGTGGAAGAGGTGAATTGTCCTTCAATTATTTTGAGCCTAAAACATTTCTTTCATTAAAATCTACCTCAGGTCTATTTATTTTATTCATATTTATGGATTTTAAGTGTTTTGTGTAATGTAAAAACAGTTTATAAGAAGATTAATGTAAACCTATGAAACGATCACAATTTGCAATGCAAATAAATTTCAGGAAAAGACAAAATCACATTTTATTATGAACATACTACAACGGCTTTATTGCTACCTGGTAAAATTTAAATGACAAACATTCCAACGAACAGGACGTGGTGAAAGGTTAATTTTTAAAACTACATTTAAAAACAAACAAACTCATCTATAGTGGTTTTACCTGTACTGCAGAAAACTGTAAAAATGGGGTATTTCAATACTGTACTGCATTTTACTGTAAATATTGAGGAGGAAGAATACCTCACAGCCTAAACAAAATCTAATTACTGTAACATGGCAACAGGCTGTCATAGGCTGTCCATTCCAGGAAACCTGATCAATAACACAAGAACACAAGACAGACAAAATGACTTAATGCTCTTAAATGCACTTAAATGCTCAACACCTTTTGCATTAACAAAACATGGTAAGCCACTGTCATTTCTATTCAATTGATTATGGCAGAAACTATATATACACACACCAGCAAATGTCAAACTCAGCTTGGAATCGTAACATAATTATGTTATAAAAGAACTTCTGCTCTATGACGCTTCAGTGCGCTGTCTGATCTTTCACACGGGTCAGTCAAATGATAATGGACATAAGAGACTGAAACAAACACAGGACTCAGTGACTGGAACCGAAAAATAAATACTAGCTGTCAAAAGCCCCCACCGGCAAAGACTCCTCCCACCCGTGCAAAGCAAACACGCATACCCGTACGCGAGCGACAAGCATGCCCCGTCCAAATTAGCCATGCAAAAGTAATATCACATGTGCATTTTATTTTTAAAAGCCGCCATGAGAGTATGTGGTACGATTGATGGAGCTCCATATGAATGACTCGAGCTAGCGCACTAAAACTCCGCATGAACAAACCTCACCTCGCTTTATTTCGCTCCGGTTGTGATTTACTCCATGAGTGACGGTGTAAACGCGTGTTGTCCGCTCGGTTTAGTCCTATTTCAAGGGCGTTGTGGACTGGTTTACCATGAAAATACGGGAGAGAGGTAGGGAGAGTGTGTGCAGACACGGCAAACACTAAAGAGAATAGCCCGATGGTTTCCGCCCCTGCCCGGAAGTGACGTCACGCCACTCATTTGGGGGTTAGTGTTGTAGAAAGAGGGTTATTAGTGATGCATTTTGGTCAATTAACTGTGCTGCGGTTCTTAGAATGTTAAATTAGTCGAGTTTATTAGTCATTTGTATTTGCTGAGTCAGATATGAATGTGTATATTGTGTTACAGTAGTGGGTGGGCTGGCAATACAATTTATTTTCATAAACATGTCTGGAACATCGAATAAGCTTGTACTGTATTGAAATGTGTTTTATTGATTCCTTTTTAATGCAGCAGTGTTCAAAAAAATAACATTGCGGGGCACAACAAGCTGTACAAAAAGAAAATGTGAGAAATCGCATGATCAATCAAACAAAACACTCAGCTTATTTTGCCTTTGTATATAAAAAGAATTTTTTGCCCTAAAATGCTACCATGTTCAATTGTAACTTAATCCGTGTGCATGGGGTAATCATAGCTAGAGAAAGTGTCCATTTAACATCAGTGTTTCAATAGCCTGTTAAAAGTGTACGATATAAAAACAGATGTAACTTAACATAACTATTAATCATACCTCTAACTGTAACATACCTCTAAGAACGCGAACTGAATAAATGTCACCACGTTTAACAAATCCATATCAGTAGTTATAAGTTAAACTATAAGCAGACGCATTAGTGACGTTTTCAGTACCTAAATAAATGGCTAAAACCTTTATTTCTCACACACTCACGCAACCAAAACGAACAACAGAGAATTATTGCTGAAGCACTTCTGACACAGTACATCACACTTTATCAGCTCTTTAGTCGTGATAGGAAAGATTTGGTTGGAGAAGAATCTTGCATAAATTAAAGTCCTGAGAACTGGGTGTAAAAGCTGAAGGTTTAAAGGTTGTAGGCCTGTCGGATGTTGAGGGTGTCCCTCATCATCAAGTCTCGGAGTCTCCACAGCGCATCGGCCATCGTGGTGTGAGCGCCCTTACTCTTCAGCCAGTGCGCGGGGAGACGGCTCTCCTGTTCCCTGGTAAGCCGACAGTCTTTCCTTTGTGCTGAAGGAAAAGAACATCAGACGATTCGAAGTTTCAAGGTTAGGCTGATTTCTTTGGTCATGAATCATGAAGGTTTTAGACACTGAAAAGGACGGTTTACCATAAAAATTCGACAACAAAAGTGGACCGTGCCTGTCAAATTACCATTACAAATGTAAGCCATATGGCTTGGGCATCATTAACTAACTTTTTTTAAAAGCTTAAAGTTCCAAATTTTAAGTTTGGTTCCAAATTACAGACAAATCTATTTTTACCCTTAAGGCTCTGGTCCCACTTGCTAATGGTTGAGGAATCAGCACTGAGGCCCTCTATATATTTCAGGTAAGCTTCTGAATGCAGAAGACGCTGAGGTTTTGGAGGCGGGGCAACAAACATAGGCGGGGTTGGCTGTTGCTGGGCTGGTTGACCTTGGCCTGGATACGGAGGTGGAGCCGGTTGACCTGACCCATAACCTCCCATCTGATGGGGCACGAAGAGAATTCAGTAAAGACAAGTAATACATTGAATACAGTGAATCTCCGTCAGCTTTACTGTCAGAGCTATGAATCTATACGAATGTAATCTACTGATTCACCTGCATGCCGTACGGGTTTCCAGGACCTGGACTTCCATTCATTCCTGGGCCCATCACACCTGAGAAAGGAAGTCAAGACAGTCCGAAATAAACAACAACGCTTTCAAAGCAAGTCTCAACACCCCTGAATAACTACATTGATTCACATGAGCCGATGTGATAAATAACACTTTCTGTTTGTTACAATTCCCCCCCCCCCACAGATTCAGTACAGAAGTAGAGGTGACGAATCTTAAAACATGCGAGGAAAGACAATGTTGAGATAAAGTTGAGGAAAGTTTGAACGTTAGTGGTGTGATGGGAATATTCCCACCCTATAAACTGGATTAATGTTAAATTAGACCATGCAGATATACAGCTACAATATGTACTGACGGAAAGTCAAACGTATTTCTAAAAATATCTTTGAAATCTCAATAGGTCTCAGTCTGTTGGTCACATATCTAAACATTGGTTGTGTATTTTCTCTGTATGTCTTCTGTCATGTATTTCTGCCAAGTAGATTCAAAACATTTACTGCAGGAACGCAGCAAAAATCTGGTTAGAATAATAAAGGCATGTTAAAGGAATGTTTTCCAGCTATTTCTCAATACAAAAATAAAACATACCAATACATAAATAAAAATGTATATGCACCAATAAAACACACTAGTATTAAATAAGAATATTGACCTACATATATATAATTTTAAAACATTTTAAAACATCATGCTGGATTTAGATTTGATTTAGAATATGGACACAAATTAATCATTGCAATCTGGATTAATTTTATATTGCCAATAAAATATAAAAAATATAGTAAAACAACATGCCGCCCGGCCTTAAAACAATATAGAAATCAAATTAGTACTGGACACAATTTGAGCAGGAAATCAGATTTTTCTTTTCACATTTGATCTGTTTGGTTTGGAGCTGATTACTTTGTCTTCAGCTTAAATGGGCTGGTGGGGGGGGGGTTCTGATTAATCAGGGTGCTTCTTACCCGGAAGGGGCATACCAGGGTACCCGGCCATGCCTGGTGGAAGGTAGTGCTGGGGGGGCAGCTGGGGCACCCCCATGGGATGAGGTGGTGTGCCACCCATGCCCATCATGCCCTCAGAAGGACCCTGCATAGGCATGTAGGGTGGGCCGTAATTTCCCATCATGCCTTGGGTGAGGAGATAGCACAAAAGATCCATGCATTGATGACATGCAGCGGTCTAACAAGATCATGCACTACAAAACAACAGTTGTCACAACGACAATATTTACACTTGATCACAAATGATGTTGCTCGTGATCGGGTGTATATATTTAAAATAAGGTTCAAATAAAATAAGCATCTACATGTTTAAGAGGTTAATAAAAATAAAAGGTTGTCATGCAAGTATATAAAGACTGTGGCGACGTGCAAAAACACAAAGAAGGTTCACAACACAAACTATCAGTGAGGCGATCCGTGAAATGAGCTAAACTAGCAGGAATGGTTCCCGCTGCAGGTGTGGGGAAGGGCAGTTACGTGACATGGCTGATGAGTTAAAGTTTAGGTGGTTTGAATGGGTGAGAATTGTGGGAGGTGCCCGGACGCTGCATGGCTCTCTTTCAGGAAGGTTTGGGGCATTTGGCGTTACCTGGCACAGGTGGCATGGCCTGGTTAAGCATCCCCATAGCGCTTGGGGGAGGTACCACCCCCATCATTGTGCCGACTGGGGTACCTGCTCTGGGGGAAGCCTGCTGCTGCTGTAGGACTCGGTCTCTTTCCTGCTGCTCCACCAGTTTTGCCGCTCGTTCTTCAAATAAATAATGGACAAGTGAATTAAAGAGAGCAATTGGTGAGGCTGTAATTATACTGTAGCGCCCTCTCACGGCAAAACCTCGATATTTAGCTTGCATAGCTATTTCTTGTCAGCGTTCTGTACTTGTGTCTGGTTTCTTTTAGGCCTTGCACAACCTCTATGGATCAAGTTATGGACTTACCTTCATATTCTGCCTTCTTGGAGGTTTCCAGGTTCCTCCATTCTGTGCCCACCAGTCGGCTCAGCTCCCCGAAGGAGTAATCAGGGTGACGGGCTTTAATAATGGACCTCACCTCGCTGCTGAACAGAATGTAGCCGCTCATGTTGATCTTACGCTTGGCTCCTTCTTTCTTCGACATACCCTTTATCTTTGGTGTGGACTGCAAATCACAAACAGAAAAATATGCGAGCCTGACTAGTCTGATTTTGAGCCTGGTGAGCAAAATAATTAGATTTTAAAATTTATCTTTACATTTTCTGAAGAATTCATCAGTGGTTCTTGTCTGTGCATAACTCACGACACAGGTGGTTGCTAAGGTATTCTGAACAGATTTTATCATGTTGCTATGCAGTTGCTAGGACGTTTTGGTTTGTTGCCTCCTGGCCAAGTCAAAACAGCCCAGCTCTAACTCTATATTATATTATGGTTCCTAGATGTGTTATGAGTCTCCCCCTCTGTGCAATTCTATGAAATTGTTCACCCAACTTATCAACACTGACATTATGTCAGTAGCACAAATATTATGATGACTTCAAAATCCTGAATGACCAATTTCTTGGAAGTACCTGTGGTGGTGTATAAGGCATATCTATGTCACTTATTGCAGAAGCTTGACTCTGGGGCATTGAGGGCAACGTTGAAGCTTCTTCATCGTCTTCGTCCAGGTCTTCCATATCTTCATCCAGGTCCTCCATGTCTGCAAACTTGGCCTCCAGCTCCTCAATCTTCTTATCCAGCAGAGGAGATGGCTCTTTCTGAGGCACGATGGGTTTTCTGAAAAAACGTTTAGAGTGAGAATCATCGTCTACAACAACGTTCCTCTTCTTGTTCTCCGTTAAACGCCAACTGCCCTCATGAAAGAAAAGCGTTGAATTCTACTGCACCAACCGATGGAACGACGGAATCAGGACAGGAATCAGACGCGCTGATTCCAAACAAACCTGAAGGACTTGAGTAACCTCAGCAAGCTGATAAACGTATGAACAGTTGCTCATGAAGATGAGATGATCTTTGCTTTAACATCCCCATGTAAAGTATCACACAAAAGCCACAACATGAGGTCCACACTGTGGCTGTGTGGTACCGAGATAATAAGGTGAGGAAGTAATGGACACCTGAAATAGAAGATCTCGTCATCTACCACTTTAGCGGAGAGAGAGAAACGTTTGAGGCCTTTAAACTTCTTCATCTGCTTCTCGCTCTCAATGTAGCGACTCTCACACAGGAGAACGTCTTCCTCCGCACACTCGGTCGGTCTGCAGGACAGGAAGTCCTTGAAGGACAAGACCACACACTTCCCTGCCAAAACAGACAGAAGGATTCAAACAGTTAAAGAGGGTTTCTGTATCTGAGACACAAACTGAGAGAGAGGAACGGAGGAATTCAAATGAAAACGTTCAAGCATGTGTCTGACTAGCTTCAGCATACAATCTTTGCTACAGAATTTTCTTTAACTTGGTTATTTTCTCAGTCCCAGCAATCTCATGGACATGACTAGTAAAATACATCAGGGCTCAGTACCTAATATGCAGGTCATAGGACAGGTTTCCTCCAGGTTGCTGAGGAACACTTCACGCTTGTAGAACATCTTGGTCGGCTCGTGTTCTGTCTCCTCAGGGTAGATGAAGATGGGACCGAAAAAGAACACTGCTCCGTCGCGCACCCACATCTTCTCGACCCTGTCCACATCAACCAGAACATCTCACTTTAAAGCTTTAAATGATCAACAAAGTGTGTGGCCACAGCTGAA
>JAZGTI010021094.1:0-10318 GCA_036877585.1 Botia kubotai | reverse complement strand
ATGTTTATTCACAGATGATATGTATAAAATACACACTTTTATTTCTTACTGTATGTGTGTACTGTACTTATCCAGATAAACAAAAATGGAAAAATATATATATATAATCCAACCCTGACCATTATTTTCCAGTATTTAAGTCTTTCACTATGTTATAAACAAATTTGTTTTAATGTTAAATTATATTGTGTTCATTGTTTGATTTGTCAGTAACGTAACCAGTGTGTGTGAGTTTGTGTCAGCACGATCACAAAACTCCGCTTTACGCCCGTCTGAAAACTAATCTGTAATCATAGTAGTGAAAACATTATTTTGGCTTCAGAACGCAGGTAAACCAATATAACCTATAAAAACCCATCAAATATGTAATACAAAATGACAGACACTCAGAGCAAAACAAACACGCATTTCCTTACCATGGTCTAGGGGCAGTAAAGAAAACTATCCTCAGATCTCCAGTACACTCAAGCTGTAGACTAGCTGTTTTTTTGTTCTGAGGTTTTCTTTAAACGAACTGCACTAAGACGACACCTATCAAAACAAGTGTTTATTAATAATAACTCAGCCTAACTTGTCTTGAGAGGCATTACCCACAATGCACTTCACCAAGTTACCGCTTCACAATCAGACAGAGCTGCACAGTGAAAGTGTTATTGTTCTGATTGTTCAGGTTACATCAACATACCTCTGGAAATTCAACAGGAAAACCAGTTACACAAAACTAAATGTTGAAAACTGAATTCTGTCCATATGGCTAATACAATTTAAATCTTAATGCAAATCAGTGAAATTAGTGAATGCAAATGGCATTTTAAAAGATTTTTGCGGGTCTTGATTTGATCATTTTAGAGTTGATTGGATGAGGAACAGTTGATAGATGAAAGTTGAAGATGATGGGTGCAGAAATAAGACTAAATCTCTGTAATGAAAACAACGTTTCTGTAATCAAGTGTAGCATGACCGTGTTTTCATTCTACACAACTGCACACTTGTGTCTGCACACACAATATATGAGCTTATAAATGATGGGATGTGATTGGTTGTGAAGTATATGAAATAATAAAAAGAGGTTGTGAAATTGATCAAGGATGACGGAGTGTAGCTCGGCCTGTGGCTGTGTCACTCTCTCTACAGTTGGACAGTGTTTGGTGGGTTCCTCTGCTGAATATTCAGTTGAATATTTGTGATGGATTTGCATATGTCTTAAATGTTTCATTTGTATTGGCTGTGTAAGTATGAAAGTGCTGCATGAAATATGAACAACATCATGGTCATAGAAAACCTGGAGAGTGAGTTATGCAGAATGGACTCTGTGATGCACACATACTATGAACACAACATCATATGATGCACATATGAAGGACATATGATCTCTCTGTGGCACCCAGATGGTATGAGAGGGAAACTAATGTGTAAGCAGGAGGAAAGAATCGTGAAAAACTGATGAGATTTGTGGTGATAATCCCATGTGTACTGCAGTCTTATTTGTTTTGTGCAAGAATAGATTTTAGTATGTAGGTGTATCAGATCAAAACAGTTTTTCAGTTTCAATGCGGTTTGTGCATTTGTTTTTGTCTTTGGATATGACGCATGTTCCTCTTTCAATCTGATTCTTAGTATTCTGAGTATTTTTGCCTGTTTTGTTGTAGCTCTGATTGCTTTAAAAAGTAATCTGTCATTAAGCCATACCACTGGAGGATCATTCATGTCCACTGCCAGAATGATGCAAACACCATTAGAACAGATAGCAGCATTGATCACAAAGTTTAATTTGTTTGAATAATAGAGGTTCTCCAGGCCAGCAGCTGCATGCACTGGAGTTAAGACTTCAGAAATGAATATGCCAGTAGACACAAAGATAGCTTCTGATCATAACAGTATAAAGGTTTGAATGTGGCTGAATGAGAAACAGATTGTGACTCTGAGGGACTCATCAGCTGAACTTCAGATTGACACACAAGAATATTTTCCCTCCATCAAAGTCAGACTGCATCTGTGAGTTCAGGAATCTGTGGGTTCAGATGCTTTTATGAAGAGTCAAAGAAATAACAACAAAGTAATGAAATATGTTTGTCTTTTTTTTCAGAGAAGCAATACTTGCAATTATTTCAAGGAGAAATAATGTAGCAGCTGAAAGTTTATTTTTCAAAATGTATTCCTAAATTTTAAGGGCGAGAAACATAATTTGTGTCAGCGCAGGGAATGTAATTTACCAATATGAAATCACATTTATCTAAATATTTATCTTAATCTGAAACTGCAACAGTTGTATTTTGTTCTTGTAAGACAGGAGCGGGTCGTTTCTAAACCCTGTATGAGTTTTGCTCTCCCAATCTCAGCATCTCTGTCCTCTGTGAAATTTGAAGGAAAGTAAATTGAATTTTGGTGCGCTTCCAAAGCATCCCAGTGTTTATTTGGTCCAGTTGCATCCTTATGAAGGCCAGTCTGTCTTATTTTGTTGCTGGGGGCAAGCTCTCTCCAGGTTTTGAAATGCTGTGTTTTACACCTGTTAACTCCATCGCTGACCCTACACTAGGTGTGTGTGGACATACTGTTGTTATTGGATAATCTTGAAGCAATATATTTAAACATCAACAGAGAACAATTGCAAGAGCAGAATATATGTTTTAGTGCTCTGTAACTGTATCACAGTGCTCTATATTGCATTGGCCTTCTTTGCATTGAAGCACAAAATTAAAGCTGCTGTAGGCACATTAGAACACTGTATTCATATATTTGATTTGAAAAAATGATAACTGTAGGTCTGTGATAATCAGGTTAGGTTTCCACAGATAAACAGTGCTTGAAAAACCAATGTTCTTACAACAGTGATTACCAACTAGCCAACAGATCATTAAAACTTTTGCATTGGCCTCTGTCCATGATTGTGGCAACAACAGGGCCTGAATCTCCTAAAAAATGAAGTCTCTTTTTAAAACAAACAAAAAAGTATATGAGCTGTTTTATTTACTACTCTAAGTTTGCTAGTGTCGTCCTGTTGCTGGAGTTTGGGCTGTAGCTTAATTCAAGATTAAGTTATAGGGTCATTTGTCAGGGTCATACGTGAATTGATTAGTCAGTCAGTAAGAGCTAGTTTAGGACCACATGTTGGGTTTTAGTTCCATCTGAAACTCCTGTTTGACTTTCTTACAATAACTGTAGTTTATTGAGCGCTACAGTTGAGAAAATAAATTATTTATCAGACTTTTCTTCTTCTGGTTCTAGAAATGACATTGGATGATTTTTGGTGTGTCGTGTAATCTCATAGCAGAGAGAATCCTTCTTTTGCACGTTTGTGATGGTTAATTATGTTTCAAAATCAGGCTGGTACACAAACTGGTGCCACATGAATTGGTACAAGTGTTTTAATAGGCTGCGGTGGGCGGAATGTATTTCCTGTCTGAGACACTGGTGTCAGCCTCTGCTGTGTTAGGTGTCGTCTGCACTGAGCTCAACAGAGACATCATGTAAATTACTTTATTATTTTACAGTTTTATCATTGAAAAACGAACATGTGCACGTAATGTCACACGGTTCTTGAAAATAGAAAACAGATTTGTTTGTGTAAATACCGGGGCTATTAATTTAATGTGTTAATTTAATTTTAAAAAGTGTTAAAGGTAATTTTTTCCTGCTACTGGAGAAATTCAAACATGAAGATTAAGCTGCACTGACTTTCTCCTCTCATGTTTTAGACAACATGTTGTATAACCCTGGCCAAGAAAAATGAACTAGCCGTTTTCTCCAGCAGAGTAAATCTGGATGCACACTGTATGATTGTTCGGATCCTCACAGAGAAGGTCTGTGATCACAGAATCTAAAGATTCATCTCAGTCAGCATTACTACGGCCATAGTCACACAGTGTGCACCTGACACTTCTCTGATTTGGGATCAGTTGTGTAAGTGGAAAAGTGCAGGAGATCACATCATATATCAGCCGTGGGTCTAACCCACCTCACTCAGAGTTCACATCTTTTCATGTGTAATGAAAGCCTGCAGAACACTGAGGGGAGAGCGTCTGTGGAGGAATATGACAGAAGATATGAGAGAAAGTAGCTGTGCATTCGGATGAGATAACATTTCTTTGCAAGCAACGTAAAAATCGCAGCTGCCATTGAGATGAATGAGAATGCTTACAGAAAGCCAAAGCTGTCTTCCGCTATATATTAGACCTTCCTGACAACATGATAAGATCATGTGACAACATTATATTCCATGACAGCAACTGTAATTACATTTTGGGAATCTAGTTGCACAGAAAGAGACACGCTTTACTGTCAAAACGTTTAGCATTGTGTAATGTTTCACAATCTGTGTTTTAGTAGGCAGTGTGCACTACACACTGTGCAGTGCTCAGAAGGCAGGAGGCTGGTATTCCACTGCGTGACTCGTTGTGTGTGTTTGTGTGTGTTTATGAGTACGTAGGGGAGTTCAAGAGAGAGAGACAGACAGGAAGAGAGTTTGGAAAAGATACTATGCATGTGCTTATATGTGGTCCGAACATGACAGATGAGCAGAGCAGCACTACAGCTTGCTGCAGTGTTGTCAGCATGCCAATGTTACACTGCATCATTTATTTACCCTGCAGATGGCCGTATCCATAGCAACAAATGTTAATGCTGCTGTTTACAGGTGTCTGCTGGATGCCAGGAGATTTGGGGTTAGTTGCTCTCACTAGGAGCTGTTACAGTAGTAAGCAACACAGAACTGATCCACATGAAACAGCACGTGTTCTTTGGTCCTCTGCATCTAAATTCACCACTGAGACTCTGCAGTGAGCAACACACAGCACTGTCGGTGGCTCAAACCGCTCTCGAATGCTCCGTCACGCCACAGATAATGATCTGGAACAAATTCGAGGGAGCCTTAGACATGATTAAGAACATGCCTAATTTCCAGGTAGAAATTGAGGGGCAAATTTACTAATAATGAGCTGTGGCTGCTGTTAGCTTTGTTTATTTGCGTGCTTTGTCTGCATCATTTTAACATGTAATTTACTAAAAGATTACGCTAATTAGGTAACAGCGCAAACATTAACAAACAATTTGCATGATTCAATTTTCATATTGTAGGCGTGATCTGAGCGCTTGTTTGTGTGTTCTGATTTTAAATACTGCATTTCGCACCTGGTTAATCTGGATTGTGTGTCGGTCATAAAAAAAACCCAGAGTTTTGTTCTAATGAACCACACGGCACAACTCTTGAATCCAACCCCAAATTATTAATTAATATAACTAAGTTATTTAACGTAATGAATTAAATAAATGCACATTTAGCCAGTAAATATGGAGCTCTTTATGGCAGTTTGTTTTCATCCCAGCAGGTGCGGAAACTTCCAGTGACAGTCAACAGTAAAACGCTAGCTAGCAAATCCCTGATTTTCAAGATTAAAGCTCTGTTGATTTTGAGCCGTAGTCATTTGAGTATGGCCCTTTACGTCCATGTTTTTATTTGTACGTACCTTATGTGATAAAGCTCACTTTAAGCCAGTGAAATCCTCTTACATCACTTCAACATTCTTGTTGATGTCTTACGCAAGTGTAATTTAACTCTTAATTGAATTGCTACGAATATGTTTTTATCCAAATCAAACTAAAATACATTCCAACACATCACCGAGTCTTGAAGCTAAATGACAGGCCATGTTTTCAATCTAAGTATTTTTGTATGTGTGTGTGTGTGTGTGTATATATATATATATATATATTTATGTAGCTGGGTGATTTGACAGTAATCTTGCACTTTTTCTGAACATTTGAAACTTGTGGTTAAACGTTATAGAAATATTCTATTCACATGTTTGTCACCCGAGATTGATTAATTCTGCATCTAGTAATGTGTGATTACTAAGATAGCAGTATTTAGCTAGTCACGTGACTGCAACATGGCGGCCATCCAGGAGGGCCATAATACTGAGAGAAAGCTATTAATTAGCATTCCTGTTTGATGACGTCATGACAACCCTGTTTAGCTGGTGGCACCAAACAACACTCAGTCTCGATTTCCTGCTAGTGACTCAGCTGTGATGTCAAAGACAGAAAATCATACAGAACACACACACACATGTGTCATACTGTATAGCAAATTCATCTCTTTACCTGCATGTCAAATGCTTGAAGATTTCTCTATTAATGTAACACTGACTGTTCAAATCAAGCTGTTCTACTAACTTTGGTGATACTGTCATATTTGATTTGACATCTCACAGGCTCAGTTTAGACAGGCAGAGATAGTAGTTAAATATATGAAGGAAATTGAACAGACGTCTCACTGCTCTCTGTGAGGTTTGTTTTCTCTTGCTTGTCAGTTTGTTTGAGGAACAAGAAAGTTGTGCTTAACTTTCAAATATATGTACGAGTAAAAAGACTTTGTTTTAAGACGCTGCTGAGAGAGATTAAACTGTTGTGTTACCTCCAGTCAAGACATATCTGAACAAATTTGAAAGCACAAAGCATAAAAGATTATATTTCAGTTAGATGATACCCCCACCCCAAAGAGAAGCCCTCGCCCGCCCACTCACCCGACTGCCAAACTATGAAAGAACTGGGTTAACCTTCTCTGACTCGCCTCACCCACACATGGAGCAAGATTTCCACAGCTTCACAGCAGGAGGTCCAAGCATTTCTTCAGTGTAGAAACTCTGGAGATGTGCAGTGTGGACCTGCTGTTGCATTGGAAAAATCGCATACTTTCATGCAGTCCACAAAATGTCGCTGGAGATTGTTTTCACCCATTTTCTTGAAATCGCAGTTCAACAAGAGCCATTATTGAGAGGTCTAAGCACTGAAGATCTGGAAGGGTGGGCTTTATTTATGAAATCTGTCAGAGTTTTAAAAGCAAAGCCTTTAAGAACATGCTGTTGTATTTCTGGAGAGATTACAGGCACTATACAAGAAAATAGGTTTGGATGAAGCTCTCTGCCCTAATGCCAGACAGAACCATTAAAGGATTATCATGGATAATCATTGTTTTTTTCTAAATCTGCCCCTCTCGGACCGTAAGGCTCAGGGTTCAACAAACAGTGATGAGAAATGATTTCCATTCAAACATAACAGTGTCTCTTCAGTGCTGTTATTGTCAGAGTTAATCATATCTCCGGTTCTGCCAAGTGTTGGTGGCCCAGTGCCTTTTACCTGCAGGTTTGGAACATTTTACTATCCGCCTTGCCAGCCTTCACAACTAATTGTAGTTGCATCATCATGCTTCCTCCAATCACAGACTTGCATTACAGAGATTTGCATTATTCTACACTGATGAGTCTCACCAAAACATTTCACCTCACAGCTGAAGGAAAGTGACAGGAATTTGTACTTTGCAAATAAATGTTTTGGGACCATTAGGATTTTTTGCATTGTAACATTATTCTTATGACTTAAAAGCACATCTCAAATTCTGTGTGGATGTGCTACTTTTAGGTTTTTGTAATGTTCATTATTATCAGTGATAATTTTCATTACTGAATTTATCTGTATAAATGTATGTAATGAAGCCAGTGCTACACCTCTACATACTTCACAATAACAACATTTTATTATATTATTGTATGTTATTGTTTTTGCAGTAAAGTGTATTTTTTATGAGAATTCTGGGTGGGAGGTGTAATATTCATGAAAAGGATTAAAAGAATGTAATGATCCTAAAAATAGTCTTTATTTTTCTGAAGTACAATATGTTATCTATCTTTTATACTATAGAGTGAATTATCCCTTAAATTATCCCTTAACTTTATTCTCTAGTTTTTCTACATTATTAGTTTCTTACACCATTAACATCTGTTACACAACAGTTTACTCACTCTGTATAATCTTTAGCATGTAAAAGGCCTTTTTGCTACTGAACCTTTCTATACAGTTCTATACTGTATATACAGTTCTATACTGTGCTGCCCCCCGTTTCATTCACAATTCATAAATTCAGGTTCTCTTCATCGAGGAGGTCCCATGTAAACTTAACGATATGTCCCTAACAAAATGAACAGAATAGATGAATAGCATCTGGCTGACTTATTTTGACACACCTGTCATTGGTTAGTCAGCTGTAATGCGGGCAACACTGGAAGATTTGTCAGCCGATGCTTGCGAGCGCGCAGTGTGATGAGAGGGGATGAAGGCTGTGGAGAGCAGGACCATAATGAAGTGTGGGACGATCCAAAGAGGTGGCCGGTTCTCCTGGGGTTCACACGCCTGGTGACACAACAGTGCCGTGCTGATTGGTCCAGCACGCAGAACAAAGAGGTGTGAAGGCAGAGCGTTTGTATTAGAGAGAGAGAGAGAGAGAGAGAAAGAAACAATTCAAAAGAACTGAAGAAAAAAGTCGCTGTCAGAACAGCATAATGATATATCTGCATCCCTGAAACTGCAGATGCATTGTGGGACATTTCACATGCCAAATGCACCAAAAGCACGCAGAAGTTTCTAGCATTCTAAAGAACACAACACAAAAGCATCTATAATGTATCGCCTTGAATAACAATGGAGGCAAATTATAACTTGTTTCACACAAACCGTGTCATTATAAAAGCTTTTGTTGTTTTGGAGAAAGAAGTGGAGATTTGTGGATCAAAGGACAAAGCAAGCCTTGGTTTCTCACAGTTATGATCCTAGCTCCAGTAGAAGAGACTGAGGACAGGGAAATGTGACATCAGCTTTGTGGTGACACTGTAGAAGTTCACGCTCCAGTGATCAGTGTCCATTCAGAAACAGGACCTGAGCTTCCCACAGCATGACTCTTGCTGTATCTCGCTCTGTTGTCTGCTTGCTGTCTCTTCATTCTCGCGATAGAGGCAGAATTCATATCTGTTGAATATTTTTTTCCCAGTTCAGACCCATGTGGCAGTAAGGTAGCGCAGCGGTGGAGATGGGCTTCATGCCTAAAGACAACAACCATCAGCATGGCAGTTCTCGCGCGCTGAGGAATGATGCATGGACAGCAGTGTGACATATGACAGACAGAAACTGGGGTGGCCAGCAGCGCATAGGCAGCTGAAATACAAGTTGCTGCTCGGCCAACACTGTAAATTAAACCCATGGGAGAACCCAGACACACAGAGGAGTCCTCCGCAGATGCAGGAGGTGGTGGAAAGCTTCTCGCTCTTTTCAACTCATCTTCATCTTGTTTTCAGACCCATCATTCAGGTTGTTAGCTAAGCAGAGTTCTGTGTCCTTCAGAGGCATTGTCTCTGAGAAAGCAGCACACTGGTGATAAATAAATCATCTCAGAAAACCAGTAAAGATCTTTGAACCTCCTTAAAACAAGACATTTAGTTCTAAATCTATTAAAAAATCTATTACAGCTATAGAAAAAATCTGCCTAATGCAGGAACCATTTTTTTTATTGGGGTAAGACGAAATTAAAAGAGAAAAGAAGTTCAGTATAGATCATGTTCAGTAAGTTATTATTAAGGTAAAACACTATTTATTTATCGAGTGTGTCTTGTTTTAAGGAGAGGTTTAGATGGGAGCAGACTGATTAGCTGATTGCACTTGTCCTTCTGCCAATCCTGTTTGTGATTAGTCTGCAAATCAGTCTGATGGGATGAAACACCTGGACATCAAGAACTAACTTTTGGTCACATCTAAATGAAAGTGAATTTGACTTTAAACACACCTTCATCTGTGATTGATCTGGTTTTTAACTGGCACTCTGCTAAAACTTGCTCTGTTAAAACAAAGAATCTGCAAGAATTCATAATGATAAACACAATAACTTGGTAAAACTTGAAAAAGTTTGAAATGAGTTGGTTTTAATGAATAGTATGTTAATGAAAACATACAAAATCTGTGTACTGTAGTGATGACTGCTTGTGAAAGAAAGTAAACATAAAAAAAACGCAACATTAATTTGCTTTATAAAACTCAGAACACACATCTCACATACGTGCACACCCATCATCTCTTTGATAGTCCCAGACTGCTCCCTACTTTCTTTTTGCCCCTATTTTGCCCTTTCTTTTATTATTTTGCTATTCTCTCTGTCGTCTGATTTCATTTCCCAGCCCAAAATCGAATTGCACAGGCCCCCATCACCTTCACACTGAATGTCATTTAGGCTGAGAGCTGTGTGAGCCCCCATGCATGGATCACTTCATGTCAGAGTGCCATGAGACCTTCACGCGGCTCTCGGTCAGCTCACAACATCTGTGGGCTGCTCCTCTGTGTGTCCTAGCATGCTGCAGTCATCAGTCAACATCAGATCAAAGAAACTTGCTGATAGATCTCAGATTACCTCCACCGGCTGAGAAATGACAGTCAGCAGAAGTTTGCCGTTCCATCTTTGTCAGCAGGCTGTACAGGGATGTACGGCATCCCCGTGCGTTCA
>JAZGTI010021093.1:0-10319 GCA_036877585.1 Botia kubotai | reverse complement strand
GCTGTTTTGAAGGCAAATAGTGGTCACACCAAATATTGATTTGATTTAGATTTCTCTTTTGTTCATTCACTGCATTTTGTTCATTTATGAAAATACATGTTTAACACTTCCATTTTTGAAAGCATTCTTTGTTTACAGCATTTTTTCACTCCTGCCTAAAACTTTTGCACAGTACTGTATATATATATATATATATATATATATATATATAAATAACATCAAAGACATGTAGCATGGAGGAAACTGCATACATGTGTTTATTACATTATGCATTTTTAAGTGAATATGCTCCGTAAATAAAAAAAACATTTTTGCAAAGTAAAAATGGTTTCTTTGTGTATACTCAAATGAAATGAAGTGAGAGTAAATCTCTCTACATTCCTTGGGTTGTAAAACAGTCTTATCTATTTAATGCTATGGTCACCTTAGCCCTGGTTTTGCATCTGGGAGGTGGCTGCTGTCTGAGGATTAGTTTTACAGACACTCCAAGAGCATAGTTGGTTTGTGGAGTGAGGTATATGTAGTTATATTCATAAATATAACCAGTTATTGTGTGCCTGATCTGGCTCAGACACTACACCTAATTCTGACAGGTTTTGAGATTTAAGCAGGTTATGTTTGAGCTGATGTGTAGCATTCCTATGTGATGTATGCTTTGTACTAATAAAGGAGTATTAATCAGAATATTTATAGTAAGACATTAGCACTGTGAAGCACATAAGGAAAACACAGGCATTCTTTGTGCTCATGTAGCACTCAGCCGAAGAGCAGCTGCTGCCTCCTGTCTTTTTATGATGTGTCTTTTAAAACAAGCTGCCATGCTGCTAGATGCAAAGGACAGTGAATCTAAATAACGAAACAAGCTACAGTACATACAATGAATGTAGTAACGAATGAGTAATGAATGTAGGCAGATGTTTTAAAGATTCTTCACAAAGTCCAAATCGTTGATAAAATTCATAGATTTCTTTATTCCAAACTCACCATCAACGTTATGTATTGACATACATGTTGTTACTGCTGCTAAAGAAAACCAGAGAATTAAACAAAAATGCGTTATAACTACAATAACTACAATTTGCATGCTATACTCCTCCCAAGATATTCTCAAGCCTAAACTCTGTTCAAGAAAGAGAACATCACATTATTTTTAAGTTTAATTTTATTTATATAGCGCTTTATGAAGCTTTTCAGCTAAATAACATCACACAAAACACTCTTGTCTTTAAAAGATATGGAATAGTTGGATGTGTTACTTTTATGGTGCTTTTGAATCACTGCTGGCTTTCATTGTAAAGGACGAAATGTAATTAAACACAAAATGAAAGTTTTAATGTATGTGCAATGCATTTGCTTTTATCAAACATCAGGGGGCAATAAAACATTCAACGTATCAGGCTCAAAGTCTTGCATTATCAAAAACAACACCAAATAGAAATCATGCCAAACTAAACACAATTGTTTAACTCTTTAAACTGTTATGAAAGTATTATATATATACACACACACACACAGAAATTTAGGGAACGTGAGGGTATGGCTGCTTTTCTACGTCTACCAACTAAGTGTCTTTTGTTCTCCTATCTCAGACAGAGGTAATAGCACATCCACAAAACACAGATATCAGCCACTGCAGTGAAATACTTGCACAAACATCATTTTCCCATTTGTCACTGAATGGCTTTTATTCAAGAAGCTGAAATCTCTTTGTCAGTGGGTGATGTCTTGTGGTGTGCAATCTGAACCCTAGCATGAGCTTGTGCTGGGCATGTCTCTAATTGGCTCCTGAACAAAGTTTGTATGCTTTATTGTTTAGGCCTTTTTCAACCCTTTTGGAAGGATGTGAGAACAAAGTGCTGGGGACAGAAGAAAACACCTTGCTGTGTCTGGCTCCGTGGTAACCTGGCGTCACCATTGTGAGAGTTTTCTTTTTGCATTGCTATATGATAGCACATACCCATTTTCCCCTTTGACTTTTCAAAACATATATATTTTGTAATACACGAACTGTATACAGTTACACTGGATAATAGGCACATGAATTAAAATGAACTGCCACCATATGAAATCTCATATTAATGCTATCTTCTAATCTTAATGATGAAACAAGCTGATATGTTGACTGTACACATTTGTTCACTGATGTTAAAGGATCACAGCAGGAAAATACTACTTTGATGAGAATAAAAATACATAAAGTACATCATTTGATTTTAATGGTAATATACTAGTGCTAAAAAAACTTCCTAAATATGGAATGGCTCATGGTCCCTTTTTCTCCCCAACCAACATCTCTTGAATATACATTAAATTCAGAACATATGTGTACAAACTTTTCACAAAGACTTGAAGGCAGCTAAATGTACTAAAAAATGGGCATGTTGCCTAAGGAGAGGGGGATGAACAAAGGATCAAGCCAGTATCTAAATTCAAGAGTTTTAAAATGTAAAGGAGCATCAGGAAGAGGTGTTGTGCTGTGGTAAAGGTAAAGATGGTGAACTCTAAAGTGTTCCAGAATGGTGCTTTTACTGCCAGTAGAGAGATGCTGCGGACTCCAGGACAGAGCAAATGCTAGCAGTGCAGACTGATGCCTTTTCTCCCAAGATACCGCAAAACAGTAAAGTTAAAGGTGGTTGACACAGTATATGTGAGCTGAAGAGAAAAAACACAGAAACCAGAGATATGACCCAGTGCCAGGAGTGTAATACAACTACACAACATTTTCTACTTAAAATAATATTGCCATTACTGGTTGTCCAAGTGTAAAGGCATTGCCACAGAGCTAGGGTGCTCTGGGCGGTTGCAAAGGCACTGCTAGTGAGTTACTAAGTTGCTGTTGCCAGATGGTTGCTAGGGAATTGTGGTAATTGCTTGCTGACCCAAATCAAAAGAGTCCAACACCAAGTCTCTATGATATTCTGGTCAAAAGATATGACTCGGGTCCCTTAAATGTATGTTTTTTACACACATTTTTTTAACCACCAGATAAGAAAAGTAACTGATCACTCAGGAGCACACCTCGTCTCAGTAAGCAGCATCATTTGAAGTTCCATTTACATCTATAAATGACACACACTTAAATTTAATAATTAGTTTGCTCAAAACACCAAATATGAGCAATACTTGCCTTAAGGAACAACACTAATCTGTAAAAGTGATGAAATATTTTGTCAGGTTTATTAGCCTAAATTTTAAATCCAAAACACAAGTAAAGTAAATCTACTTTTTTTCTAAAACTGTCCTGCATTGACTCCATTTTGAATATTTCAGAGGTCACGTTTTATTCACACACAGCACCAAATAACAAAAACTATGGTTCTCCCAATCTTCCATGTCATTCCCAGCTATGACCAGGAACAGTAAATCATGGCAGACCCCTTAATAAATGCAGGAACAGAATTCTTTGACACCTATTGTTCTGCTCTTATGCAAACACACTGTGATTGTGTTCTGCTCACTCACCAGAGCCAAAACCGTCATTCCTGCACCAGCAAATGCAGCCACATACAGATCGTAGGTCAAGAAAAACTGAAAAACAAGTTTAAATGTAAACATGACAGTGTTTGATCTTCTGATCTGTCAAGCTTTACAAGAGGCTCTTCTGAGGAATTACAGAAATACGTGGAACACCTGGTGGCATTTCTTACCTCTCTTGTCTTGCATAAATTAGACAGGGTCATTCCACAAGCCTTTCCTGGTACTGCACTCCATGGAAGTAGACCTTAGAAAGACAAAGAGTGCAGGAATGTGCCATAAGAGTGCAGGAATTTAAAACCAAAAGGTGCAAACTCAGCAAGCTGAAGATTCTTGCTACAGCGCTCGACACATTTCAGAACTTCAGAACATGAGTAATCAGCTTGCATACTGCAGTTAACATTGGTATAACTTGTATAGAGTATATTTCATTTCCTGAAAGTTTCTCAACATTTGTAATTGAATTAATCACAATTTCAAAAAATTCTATCAAAAACCAGGAACATCAACAGATAAAAATAGAGTATCTCAAGCAAATGATGTCAACAACTGTGATGAGTGGTAACTGCAAAGTCATTACCGTACTGTCTGGCGTCAATGCACAGCTGGTTGATGCTGGAGGGCGTCTCAGAGAGGAAGTTTATAGTGCGACAGGTGTTTGACATGTTGTAGAAGAAATACACAGGTAGTGCAGAGAGGGAGAACACTAGTAACCAGACTACAACCAGCAGATATGTGATCACAATGAACTGTGGGAGAAATACACACATTCATCAGCTTAATGCATTTTGTTTAAATACAACAGCAATCCAGCAAATAAAACAGCTTCATTATGGCCCATTTTCACAGACAAGGCTTAAGCTTAGTCCCGGATTAAAATAAGTCAAAGACAGCTCAAACCTGTACTAAAATGTCTTAAAATACATCAGTGCTGTTGTTATGTCTCAAGATGCACACCAATGATGTTTTTTTCTTGGCACGTTTGTAAAAGCTTTTTAGATATCCTAATTTAACTAAGGTCTGTTAACTAATTGTCTGTGAAACCAGGCCCAAATCATTTACTTTTATCTGCAGAACAAAAATTATTTGAATATTTAGGCTGCCATTTGTCAATAAAATGAAAGTGATTGGGCTTTACTATATCAAATTAAAGTCATATGGGAAACTCATATAGGTTCTCTGTACTTTTAGTGCTGTCAAGCATAATATACTATACTTTCAAACATAAAAAGTTTTATGAAACAAAGTTTCATAAACATTCTTCAAAGTTCCCCTATTTGTGTTTCACAGAAAAAAAATTCATATGATTTTGGAACAACAGCATGACAATTGATAATTTATGACTGAATGTAATTTTTCAATATTTAAGAGTTTTATTTTGTGCTTCAACAAAACTAAAAGGTACCAAAAGGGAACCTGAAAACAGTCAATAATGGACACGTCAATCACCATTGTGCTAAGGCAGCGACCGCAGACTGTGCTACGAAACTCCCCAACCGACCGTCGCACTGCACTGGTGGTGTAAAAGCCTTCAGCCAGCAGGACTATACAGTACAGGAAGAAGAAGGAGGCCAGGCCATAGATAATGTACTGGAAATATTCAATACTATAGGAGAGAGATATTTTGCAATTGTTAGAATAAGCAGTACATTCACACAGTACATTAAGACATTTAATAATAATAATAATTTTTAATAATAATAAGTTTTACTTATTAGCGCTTTTCCAAGGCTCAAGGACACTTTACAATAAACATCAGAAATGTGAGGACAATATCAAACAACAGAAAGAAAATTAAAGAGACTATCAGACATCCAGAGAGTAATATATGGATTAGACAACCTAAAACAAAATAAACAGAAGTCAACTTAAGAAAGGTAACATTCTAAAAAAAAGTTTTAAGCAGTAATTTAAATTCAGACAGGTTATTGGCAAGATGGAGCGATCTGGGAAGAGAATTCCATAATTTCGGGGCAACAACACTAAATGATCTGTCCCCCATAGAAGAGAGGTGAACCTGAGGGACGGCATTTAGTTACTTCCTTCCTTTAGCCCAGATCATATATATATATATATATATACATACACTATATTGCCAAAAGTATTCGCTCACCCATCCAAATAATTGAATTTAGGTGTTCCAATCACTTCCATGGTCACAGATGTATAAAATAAAGCACCTAAGCATCCAGACTGCTTCTACAAACATTTGTAAAAAAGAATGGGCCGCTGTCAGGAGCTCAGTGAATTCCAGCATGGTACTGTGATAGGATGCCACCTGTGAAACAAGTCCAGTCGTGAAATTTCCTTGCCACTTAATATTCCACAGTCAACTGTCAGTGGTATTATAACAAAGTGGAAGAGATTGGGAATGACAGCAAAGCCACAAAGTGGTAGGCCATGTAAAATGACAAAGCGGGGTCAGCGAATGCTGAGCCGCATTGTATGCAGAGGTCGCCAACTTTCTGCAGAGTCAATTGCTACAGAACTCCGAAGTTCATGTGGCCTTCAGATTAGCTCAAGAACAGTGTGTAGAGAGCTTCATGGAATGGGTTTCCATGGCCGAGCAGCTGCATCCAAGCCATACATCACCAAGTGCAATGCAAACGTCGGATGCAGTGGTGTAAAGCACGCCGCCACTGGACTCTAGAGCAGTGGAGACGTGTTCTCTGGAGTGACAAATCACGCTTTTCCATCTGGCAATCTGATGGATGAGTCTGGGTTTGGCGGTTGCCAGGAGAACGATACTTGTCTGACTGCATTGTGCCAACTGCCATTATGGTCTGGGGTTGTTTTTAAGGAGCTGGGCTTGGCCCCTTAGTTCCAGTGAAAAGAACTCTAAATGCTTCAGCATACCAAGAGATTTTGGACAATTCCATGCTCCCAACGTGGTGGGAACAGTTTGGGGATGGCCCCTTCCTGTTCCAACATGACTGCCCACCAGTGCATAAAGCAAGGTCCATAAAGACATGGATGAGTGAGTTTGGTGTGGAAGAACTTGATAGGCCTGCACAGAGTCCTGACTGCGAGCCAGGCCTTCTCGTCCAACATCAGTGTCTGACCTCACAAATGCGCTTCTGGAACAATGGTAAAAAATTCCTATAAACACACTCCTAAACCTTGTGGAAGGCCTTACCAGAAGAGTTAAAGCTGTTATATCTGCAAAGGGTGGGCCGACGTCATATTAAATTTTATGGCTTAACAATGGGATGTCACTTAAGTTTAGATGCATCTAAAGGTAGATAAGCGAATACTTTTGGCAATATAATGTATATATGAGATGTTGTTTTAATGATGCTTTAATGTTTTCTGCTCAAATTATGTGAATCAGAAGTAAAACAGACACTTTGAACACAAGTATTTAGTAATGCTAAAATCACACACAGGTATGCTAGGGTGATGTAGTCCTGTTGGTCTCGGGTGAAGTAGTTCTCAACAAGTCTCTCACTCTCTGTGAGGGCCTGATGCCCACAGCCGCAGAATAGAGCAATGCCTGAGAAACACAGCAAGGTGGCCATCACAGAGATGTAGGGCACTCCACAAAGACAGTGCATGCAGCATTCATAACAACCTGAAACACATACGCATGGCAACACTTAACATCTTCATACACACATTCATTTCCGTTTAAGGCCAATAGTCTGATTAGAATATTCTGAATACTCTTGCATACACCATAATCAGCTAATTTCACATAAACTATAATATGCACAGTTTTCTGCAATTCTCTTATGCCCTGGGAATTTATGATGCTGCAAGTGTGGACTACTTTAAAAAAATCATTCATTCTGTTAATAAATAAGATGGTGCCGTACATGGCAGCCTTGGTTTGTTTCCTTGGTACTTGTACTATTTTTGTTTGTTTGTCCTGTCTTAAGCAACTTTTGCTTAAGACAGGACAGACATCAGAAATAGCACACCAAATAACATTTTGCCGTTTGAGCATTCAGACATTTTAGCTGACATTTTCCCAGCAAACATGCCAGTGTGGGCCCACTGTGAGACAGTGTGGGTAGGACAAGTTCACACTAAACCCTAAGTGGGCCCAGTGTGGGTTTTCTGTGGGGAAGCTCACAGTGGGTTAGCCCATTCACAGCCTATGTGGTTTTGCCATTTTAGGCCCCCATGGGTTTTTTCAACCGACTGTGGGCTTGCCCACAGAAAACCCACGCAGGCCCCATATGGGTTAGCCCATAGTTCATTAAAATAAATTCATAAAAAACAAAAAATATATACATTTTGGTACTCTAAACTCTTTGCGTGAAAAGCCTGCGAAAGTTCCTCACAGCGGTTACAAGGCTACACCTGAGGTAACTGCCAGCACAGCAGGGGTCGTTCTGAAGACAGGACACTGCCTGTGTAACGGAGTCAGAAGCAGTTGGATCCATTTGCAATGTTCCTTTAATAGCATGGTCAAAACAGGCAGAGGTCATACACGGCAAACACAACAGCAGAGGCAAACAATAATCGTGGTCAAAATACAAGTGTGGGTCAATGGCAGGCAGTAAACAATCGTTAACAGTAATCCAAAAATCAAGGTTGGGGCAGGCAGAAAAGATTCAATAAACAAAGGCAGTCCGGGTAATACACTGAGAAAACAATACAACAAGGAAACCGCTCGGAATTAACGCACTGGGCAAATCAAGACTAAATGAGTAAATGTTTAGAGTCCGGTTATATAGTGATGATGATGAGCTTCAGGTGCAGAGACAGGAAGTAATCAGTGGGGAGCGGTGCATGCTGGGGAATGTAGTTCTGAAGATCTCGTTAGTATTCTGGTGAAGGTTCCTGCTGGCAACACGGAGAAGAGGCTATAGCCTCCACCGTAACAGTCTGACAGAAAGTTTTTCTAAGGTAAAGTATTTTTTACTATTAACTATATTAAATATTGTATTAAAATTTCTTTTAAAACGTATGCCTTTAATACAAATATCAATTACAATTGAGGGTATTAATTAAACGTATACAAATACAAATCTTAAATAAGTACAGGTAACGGTCTGAGGTAACAGTTTGTTTTTTCTCAGGCTATAGTCAATTAAAAAAAAAACTTTCACATATAAAAAACAACAGACTGCCTTTTTCAATAAAAAGAAGAAGCGAGTGTAGTACCTGTGGTAAGCAAAACTGCTTTCAAAACACTTAGGCGCTAAGAGAGAGAGACTCCCTGCTCTTAATGAATATTCAATGCTATAGTGTGGAAAACAGTGATAATCTGATCAACAATTTATCATGTCTCTTTTCTTTCTTCCTCAAACACACAGGCACACACAAGACTGATGTCGTAGCCTGTTTTAGGAATCATCAGTGTGGATTATACAGTTTTATTGTATTAATAAATTACACTTTCTAGAAGTATTTAACCTATCAACTCCCACCCTTTCCTGCCTATTATATGGCTTTAGTGCTTTAATGGAATGATCTAATATAGTGGGCTGGTCTGGGCCAAAATGCCAGGGCTGTTTTTATTTTTGTCTCAGTCCAGCCCTGCATGGCAGGATAAAAGAATTACTCATCATTTATTTCAAAATAACCAATTCAAATAATTTAATATACATGGAACAATCCTTAACCATAACTAATATCAAGTTCCCCCAATCAAAATGCAGGTTTTTGCAGCTTCTCAGAGGTTAAAATGTCTTTACAGGACTTAAATAACTTGTGTTTTGTTTTAAACATTTTTTTAATTCAATTGTTTTTTTCTCATCTAGATGCTGTGACAAAATGCTGCAGAGCTACAGCATGTAAGGTGTAGGCCTGCATTAAAACATGGCTCCGCAATGCAAGGGACAGGAATGGGGACAACAAGAAAGGGCTAGATGGGCAAAAAGGATCCCCACTGCTTCTATGACAGTTTTAATTTACCTTTACATGCATTTTAAGTGTTCTGTGGTTTTGTTAGTTTTTGGTTTATTGCTGTTTTAAATAGACTTTTTATTGTTGTTGATTTTTTAAAAATAAATCTCAATATATGTCATTATTATTGTTATTGGCTGTGAATTAATCATTTAAAGCCTGACTCTCAATTTATTACTAATTATTACTAGTAAGCAGAGCAGGATTTACATGCTTCGACTGCACTGATTGGAGTGTTTTTGAGGCTGCAGCTAATGATCTGGATGAGCTTACTGACACTGTGACGTCCTGCATCAGTTTCTGTGAGGACATATCTTCCCACCAGAACTTATTTAACATTTAACAACAACAAACCTTGGTTAAGTGCAAAATTTAAACAGCTTTGGCAGGCCAAAGAGGACGTCTACAGAAGTAGGGACAAAGCCTTGTACAAACAGGCCAAATACACACTAAATAGGGAGATAAGAAGGGCAAAGCAAAACTACTCAGAAAATCTGAAAAAACTGCTTTCAAGTAATGACTCTACATCAGTGTGGAAAGGCCTGAATACCATCACCAGCTACAAGACCCCATACACCAGCACTGAGGCCAATCAACAACTGGCTGAAGATCTAAACGAGTTCTACTCTAGGTTTAAAAAGCCTGGTCTGACACTCCACACCCACTCTGACCGTCTCACAACACAGCCATCAACACCCTCCCCCTACTGTTTTTCAGCCTGTACTTAAAGCGTCACAAAACCCTAAAACACATTTTTTGAGTTGTTTACAGATATATACATGTTGTACATTGCTTAAAACAGTAATATATGTCACTAAAAATGTTACAACGTGGAAATTGGTCATTTTTGCGCTTTTTGTGACCATTTCGTGCATCCGGTTTTAAAAGTTACGCTTGAGCCCGTGACGTAGATGCGTTTTTTTTTTAGCGCTCATTGGCTGCGTGGCTTGTAGAGTACCTATTTACGTCATCGGCTTGACGGCCCCTTT
>JAZGTI010021092.1:0-10321 GCA_036877585.1 Botia kubotai | reverse complement strand
CAGGGCGTCCTGTCTACCATGATGGGCTCTCTGGGGACCCCTCAGAACCAAACGGAGAGCATCGCTCAGTTCATCCAGAGACTCTCTCAGACCAGTAACATCTTCACCCCTGGATCTGGAGATGCTATGGGTGAGCTTCTGTGGTTTGGTAACTTTGATCATGTTCAGCTGTCAAATGTATTGTGCTATTACTTGCTGCATTGACCATGTGTTTCAGTAAACTCGACTTCCAATGTAAGAATTCAGTTTCAGTCAAAGATCCACAGTGTCCATTTGCTCTTTGTCTTCTGCATGGTTTATTTTCCCCGAACACTCTCTCGTCTGTCCCTCCTTTTCTTTCACTTCACACTGTAAAAAGCCCCTTTATTCACGTGATGAAATGGCTCTTAAGTTTATACAGCTGTTCAATCGGGGTGTTTGTGTGTGATTAGGTTTCTTTGGTGATCTTCTGGCTTTGGTGTGTCAGAACTTCTCCATGGTGGATATGGTGCTGTTGCTTCACGGGCAGCACCAGCCGCTGGGTCGTATCCAGCCTCAGCTCACCCAGTTCTTCACCGAGCATTTCCTGCAAGGCCGTGAGCCTACAGACGCCAACATCACTGTAAGTCTTCACTGTACAGTGTCATAATGTACTGGTTTCTCAGATTTAGAGAGGTAACTGACAAACAGGGTGTTTAGTGGCAGTATCAGTTATGTGTGGGCTTACCTCACAACTGTACAGTATAGTTTCTGGAAGTCTGTTGTTGTTCAGGTTGGAGGTGTAATGCGTTATGTTTTTGTACTGTTTTATCTGGACACCTGTGTTTGATTCTTTGATTTGTCCCTCTGTGTCTGCTTGTGCCTCATTTCTCCTGTTTTCTCAGGCTGCTGCTGATGACCTCATCGCTGAACTTGAGGAATACATCACCGAAAGTTTTGTAAGAACTTTCTCGTCTGATTCCAACTCTGACATTTTTTTGCCATTTCCTGAAATCATTAAAGCTCTCGCTTTAATAACCCAGAAAAATGACTTGTCTTTCACTCTGTCACAAAAAACATGCGTCGTGTTTACAGTACAGAAATGAATTGACATGCTTGCATATAAGCTGCATGAACCAAGCTGATGAACGAGTTAATACTGTTGATTGAGCTTAAACCCAGAATATTTATTTCAAATTTAATTTGATGTACTTTTTATTAATATGTTCCAGTCAACAGTGCCTGTCCTTGAGGGGGTTAATATCGTCCAGACGAATCGCTTCTTTCTACGACAGCAGCTGACAGCCATCGCCAACCACATACTGAACTGCACAGGTGCGCATCAGGGGATGAGATTCTTCTACCTGTCACACATGCATTTACCAAACCTTTGTGAATATCCCTATGAACTTTGACCTCTCTGTGTCTGTTAGGTCTCAGAGGTCACGTCTTAAACATGATCATGTGTGTGATGTTGTGTGATGTCCTCAGATCAGATGTTTGGCCCTCGGCTCCTGCAGCTGTGTAATCGCGCTCTGTTCGAGTGTCTGGCCCTCAACCTGTACTGTCTGAATGGAGAACAGGGTTCTCTTACTGCTGTCATTAACCATCGTATCGTGAGTACCGCCCCCGGGGGCTGTCTTATTTCTCATTCCTCGTTCCTACTACTGCATCTGTCAATAAGTGTGGACGAGACATTTCCATGTGGTGGGGGTTTATATTTACAGTAAATCAAATTCTTTGCAATTTGAAATAAAGAGTATATATATGTGTGTGTGTGTGTGTGTGTGTGTGTGTATTTTCTTTATATACGAGTACCATATTTTCTTTATGGATGTTTATAATTTAATGTGCCATCAAAATCTGTTCAGACTGCAAGATCTGAAGCTAGTAAAATATGATTTCTTCCGCCGTGGCACTGTAGAATGAACACAGATCTATTGGTGTCACTGATGCAGGAAATATATATTAACGTTTTAATTAAAGCTTTAGGACTGGACATACAGTCTATATCTGTGTCTAAATCTATTTGTAGTGTGTTTTGTGCTGCTTTAATGACTTCGTTTCTCTGATGTTCTTCTGCACGTCACCAGAGGACGATGTCAGCGGAGGTCAATCCCAGCCTGGTTAGCTGGTTAACTAGTATGATGACCATGAGGCTGCAAGTGATTCTGGAGCACATCCCCATCACAGAAGAACAGATCACACATTACGTCGTACACACTCAGGTTCTGATCTCAGATCTGTCAACACGGCACAAGATACTGGCTCTTTATTGAAATAATATTGTAGAGGTGTAGAATAAAACCAGCTCAGAGACACGAGGGCACAGACGGCTAGCAGGAGCGCACAATACTGTAGAAAAATGTGCTCATCTGCTAAATAATACAATTATTACCATTAAAACTATGTAATACTATATGTTATAGTTATGAATTATAAATGTTATTTTTAGTTTTTAAATATAATAAAATGCATAGATTTCACGTTCATACTGGGAACAGAAAACATCAGTACAGCTTATTAAATTTAATTGATTAAGTGATTGAATGAAAGATGGATTGATTGATTCAGATAGATGGATCAATGGAGTTGGATAAATGGATTCAGATATAGATCGATGGATTCAGATTGATGGCTGGATGGATCTAAATCGTTGGGTTTATCATTCATGGCAAATTACAGATGTGCACATAAACACATATAATAATAATAATAACAATGTGTCTTTTGTAAAGGGTGAACAGGTGACAGAGAGACCCTCACAGGATCCTGAGACTCAGAATGTGGAGGTAAATACAGATGATCATATAACTATATACTCATCTATAACTGTGTATAATGTTATTTAAATCCATACCTCTCATTCAGATGGCAGACAGTCTTTCTCCAGCGCCTGCCACTACAGCAGAGGAAGTTCTGGCCTCCTCACAGGAAGCAGGAGCAGTGGGAGGTCCTGTCGGGGAGGGGGAGGGAGCTGTAGGAGGGGTGGAGGAGCCCGGGAGGGATGCAGAAGTTTGGGCAGCTGCTTTACCGCCTGTGAGTTTCCTCTAGTGCCATTAAGCAGCACTTTTCTCACCAGTGATTTCTGAATCCTGTCTGTTATATTCAGCTTCATCACAATATACCAGTATTGTCAGTAACTGATATTATTAACAGTGTTAATGATATTGTGTTAATACTACACACAATAATATTTAGACGTAAATAATTCCTGGTTATACGTAAGTAGTATCACAGTAGCCACAAACTCTGTCTTCTTGAGTGACCAAAAAACACACAATAAACATTAAAGATGAGTTTGAGTGATATCATTGTTATTTTTTTAAATTAATATTGTGATAACATTCTCGTGAATTCGTTTGAATGATAGTCACGTGCGGAAAATGAGATTTTGGTTTGCATGTGGAAATCAGCGTCACTGACAGTGCTTGTTCCTCCAGCCGTCTGCTGTTATTTCTGTATGTCAGTGATTGGTTCATTAAGCTTTGTGGCATTGTTTGTTCGCAGGAGTGGGTTCCCATTATCAGACAGGATCAGATCAGTCAGAGGAAGATGAAGGCCCAGCCTCCGCTCTCTGACGCGTATCTGCAGGGGATGCCAGCAAAACGCAGAAAGGTAAACTGTGAAATATTAATGTGACGAAAATTAAAGCTACAATCTGTAACCTTTTACGTAAAAAATAAACAGAAATCAGACATACATAACAGATCAGTGTTCAAAACATTTCCTTATCTTACCTCGATTCCCAACGGTAAGTTTAAAATAATTATTTATAATAACAGCACAGGCATGGTTACTGACAGGTGCTGAAAATCTACTGGTATTATTAGTAGTTCTTTACTAACTTTTGTAAGCTCTTCTTGTGGTGAATCAATACATCTGTGTGTTCTCTACATGATGTGTGGCTTTCTGTTCATTTAAGAGCCTTTGGCAAAGCAGCAGAATGAGTAAATGTTTTCACATTGTGTCGTCTCGCAGATGGTGAAGAGCGACGCGCCAAAACTGTGTCTCTCTGACGCCGTGAGCCAAGCTGCCAGATCAGCCGGAGTGACGGCCATCACAGCCCCCAGCGCCCTACAGGAAGAGCTGGAGAGAGAAGAGCTTCAGGAAGCATACGGAGAACAGGTACATTTCATTTACATTGTCATTTAGTCATTTAGGTGACGCTTTTATCCAAAGCGACTTACACATGAGGACGAGGAAGCAACTTCAATCACAATCACAGGTACCATAGAATGCTCCTGAGTGAATGTATTCGTATGGTATCTTCAGATACAACGATCTGAATGATTGTTATCGGAGCTGTTGTGTAAAGACAGTAAACCACACACTGAATATGAGCTGAAATTTTGATCATGAAAATGATAATCGGCTACGAAAATGGATAGCAGCGTTGACCAGAAATGGATTGGTGTCAAACTCAAACAAGTGTATGTCAGACTGTAAGGTGTGTTGGTGAACTGAAAGTGTAACTCAACACAAGGCAAACAAAACAAACCTGAATGACGACGTTTCTTTTCATATCAGCTGAAAAAGGACATCAAGAAGCGCGTGCAGGAGGACCCCGACTACACCTCCAGACGCTTCCCAAACACGCATCAGGTCTTCTCTCCAGACTCCTAACATTCCTGCCTGCCAGCTCACGTCACCTCAGCTCTGTTCTGATGCGGGACTTGTGTTTTATACGTCAGACTTACACGAGACCGATGACGTCACTGCCCACAAAACATTTTTTATCAAAGGATTCCCTGTTAGCTAATCTTGGGTTCAGCAGACTGTTCTGTGTGCATAATGCGGGGCTGGCAGCGGTGCGTGCAAGACTGATAAACATAATGCATGACCAGCCTTCAGGCATGAGATGCGGTTGCTAAGAGCCAACTTAGCACAAGTCGCCTGCATGCTAAACCAGAAACATGTTGGGTTTTTATAATTCGGTTCAATGAAAAACAGAATTGAAACTGAATTCAGTGCAGTGGTCAAGTGTGAACAGAAATAATTATGTGCATTACTACAGTGACGAGCGATGTTGTTTGAAGCACTGTTGATATATAATGTTTTGCTTTGCCTTCACCTCTCTCATGCTTGTGCTATGCCTTTATCTGTGATACATTGCAAAAGAAACAAATAAATCAGAGTGATATGGAATACTGAATGTAAAAGCTGAGATTAAACAACTAACACACAATATAAAGCTGTGTTACAGTGGTTTTATCATGGGCAAAAGGTTCCAGAGCATGTTGGGTAAAATGACACGTGCATGAGTGGCTAAAATTGTGGGAACGCCATACGATCAAAGAGCTGTTTAATAAATAGTTTGTTCAGCAAATAGTTATCAAGTTACACAATTCTTTGGCCAGGTTTTATGGTTCATTGTTCCTAATAAAGGCTATTGAAGTAAACTACAATAACAGATACTGTAATAAGGAATGGGCAGTCATGTGCATCTGAAGTCACATTACAATGGTTTTGAACTCGAATTCAGTCTGAATTTTAGATGTGACCTGTCTTTTTATAATTTATAGAATTTTATAACTTTTTATAATTTAATAATTATATTAATAATTAGTTAACAGAATTCCTGTTACATTAATTAGCAATGTGATTTGTTTGTTTTTTACTGTGATGTAAAAAGAGCCGGGGCAGGATTTACACGAGAAATTAAACACACCTGCACAAGTAATTGTGCAGGTGCATTATATATTAATGTGAGCTTCATTAGATCAGTGTAATTGTTGCACTAACTAACCAGTCTCACCAATTCAGTTAGTGTTGTTCGTAAAAGTAGTTCATTTCAGTAGTTTGCTTTTGATATGCCGATGTTTGTCGTAAGGTGTTTTGTAGCACCGCTGGTAGATCAAGACACTTATAACAACAAGCTCATGGTCAAATATGTCTAGAATCTCTTGAAAGTTTCGAAACGCTGTAAGTCGCTTCAGATCAAACCATGTGCCAGATGCATAAATGTAAAGCTGACGTGCAAAGGAAGTGCATGTTTCCTGGGATGACCTTTTTTGCATTCAGCTTTGAATTTTTGAGATGCAAATACTCTATAAACAGGTCTTGCAGGTATAAAGTAAATTGAAGTAAACATCCCATTAGATTTTATTCCTCATTAGGTATGAACCATACAGCCTAAAAATGATTACTATTAATTGATGTGTGCGCATTTGTGACATCGTGTAGGTGGAGCCTAAATTTTCACAGAATTCCAACCTTAAAGGCATTTCAATTGACAGGAGGAAACAAACTACAAGCTTTTTATCACACTACTCATCCGATCATGTGAGACTCGTGGTGATGTAATGTTTTTAAGAATTTGCATCTGCCTTGTAAGGTATCAGCCTTATGTGCCGATGTACTCAACCTGCCATGTATATTATCTTGGACATATTAGGTGTTGCATGCACGTTTGAAGTATCGACAGTTTCATTTTCCATTGTTTAACATTCCCAAATCCGGTCTTTCAAGTTTGACATCTGAATTACAGCTGAGTGAAGAGATGATTTCAGGATGGCTGAACATCACGACCGGCAAGAAAAATTAACTGTTCTTTCATGGAATGTCAACGGTTTTAACCGCAAAAGGTCTGAGGTCCTTCATCAGCTGAGTCTCCTGAAGGCAGATGTGGTGTTTCTCCAAGAAACTCATGTGGGTCCTGATAGAATCTATTCAACAGGAAGCATCAAGATTGAGGCTTTAGAAGGAGATTATGCCATGTCTGCATTCACTGTATTTAAAGGAAGTTCACGCGGAGTGGCTGTGCTGTTCAAGAAGAACCTTGAGTTTGGTGGTTTTAAAGTTGATGGCGATAACAAAGGAAGGTACGTTATAATTTCATGTCAGATTTGGGGGCATGATTTTATGTTTATCAACGTGTATAACTCAAATGAGGAAAAAATCAAGTTCACAGAGTTCACAAATTTGTGCACCCAAATCTCACCATGGGCTTATCTGGTGATTGGCGGGGATTTTAACACTGTGATGGACTCTGAGCTTGACAGAACATCCAATCGGAGAAACCGAAGTCACAGAAAGTCTTTTGATGCTCTCCAAAGACTTCTGGAAATGTTCAAGTTGGTGGATGTCTGGAGGTGCATCTATCCCGAAGTTAAAAGCTTTACATATTTTGACGGAAAAGGACAATCTAGACTAGACTACTTTTTTATACAGAGTCACAATTTAGCAAGAGTTACTGCTTGTAGCATTCATGAAAGACCACAATATTTAGATAAGGAGGACTACATTTCTGACCACGCCCCATTATCTGTTCAGATTCAAACAAATGGACCAAAATGGAAGCTGGATGCTTTTCTTCTCCAAGATAAGGCATGTATGGAAAGGCTGTCATGCATAATAAAGACAATTTCAGGAATAAAGACTGTGAGGAAAGGAGATCTGTGGCCAGGAGTAAAGATCCGACTTCTGAGTGAGGCAATGGCTTTACAAAACGGTCAAGATTCTTTAGAAAGATCAAGATGTTCAGATAGGACACCAACCTTTGAAGTTCCTCGGGAGATGGAACACATGGAGCAGGAAGGTAGATGAGCTCATATTTTAAGTTGTAAATTATCTGTTCTCTTTTGGATTTATGAAAATAATCTATTTGACATCACCATTACTTTTGTAGATTTTGAACCATACCACAAGGTTCTTTCTACAGAAAATGTTTCCTGCACACCCCAGAGTCTTCTAAACTTCCTGGATCATTTACACCAGACAGAGCGGTATGAAGATCTAAAATCAACCCTCAGAACTGTTTTAACTGAACCTGTTTCCAGGAAGGAGATTCTGGTTTCCATACTGTCCCTTCCTGAGTCTGAGTGTGTAACTTCAGGTGGACTAACAGTGAATTTTTACAAGCACTATGCAAGTAAAATTACTGACCTTCTTCAATCTTTTTTTAATGAAATCCTTAACTTCAAGCCAACTAAAGGCACGGTTCTTGAATCTTTGAGCCAAAGCAATTGTGATCACACCTACAGTCATCATTTTCAGTATGACTGCAGTCCTTTTACACTTATGAATGTTGATTATAACATTTTGGCCTCAATTCTGACAGAGAGATTGGATAGTGTAATTAAACATATTTTAAATCCAGGTGAAAGTAAACCACACACATCTGTTCAAGACATCATTAGTGCTCTTCAAAGAGAACCATCTGACCAAATCCCAATGCTTATTGTTTCATTGAGAGTAAAAACAGATGCACTGAAGTGGCCCTATTTGTTCTATAGCTTAAAGTTAGCAAACCTACCAGATACATTCGTTTCAGTACTGAAGCTGTTGCTGACAGAGGTAAAGAGTCAGCAGACACAGAGTTCCTCACTGCATTCTCCATTACAAGGTCTAAAGGTGGGGTGTCCTCTGACTCCTTTACTAATAGGCATTTGTCTTCTTCCTCTGATTCACTCTGTTGAGAGGCTTTTGGGATGTACAGTTTCACAGTCAGTAATTAACAAAGACAAAGCCGTCATTTTTCTTTCGGGTACCAATGAAGCTTTAGATAGTTTTGAAAGGATGCTGCAAGATTTTACAGAGACTTCAGGAATTGTCATTGATGAAAGATGCTCTGAGGTGTTTATAGCAGGCCCTTCCAGGTTCATATTAGGAAAAGACAGACTTCGATCATTTAAGAGAACAGACAATGAGTTTTAAGTTAGCTTTGTGCAAGAGGAAATGCTTGTTGAACAATCAGAGCTAATGTTCTGCTAGCAGGAATTTATGGATCTTCGTCAAACACTGCTGCCATCTGCTGGTATAAAAAACACTTGCAGGTTTATAGACAGTGTCAAATAAGTAATTCTCAAGTATTTTGTAATTTAAATGACCCTGCTTATATTATGTTTTTTTGTTCATTCTTTCTGTTTATAATTACATATTAGCAACTCATTTCAGCTTCTTATTCAGTTAAATTAAAAAATATTTAAGTCTTTGATTGTTTCATTGTACTTTTTTATTTAATGTACACATTGTGCTTTAGTGTCAAAAATAAAGAGAAAAGATTGATTATTCTCTGGCAGGTGGTTTTAGTCAGGTGTATTAGTCAGTATATGATGATGTTTGTGACAGTCAGCAGAGGGCAGCACAAGAACATGGAATACAGATCATTGATAAACAAGCCGTGTAATCTGGGAGGTTTATGGAAGACAAACAAATGATGTAGAAGTTCCTGCTTGTATCCTGCTCCAATAGTGTGGTGTGGAACTGGGCTAAATGTTATATAAATGTTTGATAGTAGCCGACTGACCACACTCCTGATCATTTACTTTACTCCTAAAAACATGATGTCATTGTATAAAGCAAGAGACACAAAGTATTAACATGTACAATGTTGCAAACATTTTCACTTCAAAGCCTGCGTTGGTTTTATTGTCTGTTACTACTAAGGGTTTAAACTGCATTGTGCATAATGTTATAATCCGCATAGCCTGATTTTAAATGTTTAATAGCTCTTCATAAGAGAAGCCAGCATTGGAGGAGAGTATGGATGAGCTCTCTGTCAGTCAGAATGACACCTGCAGCCCTTCAGATATCCAGGAAGTTACCTCAGATGCAGTCTCTCTTAATGCAGCGTGATGAACAAAAGAATTTGACCTGTAGGGATGGTTTTAACCCCGCCACTGTCACGAACCGTCATCAGAGATCCATCCAAGCTGAAACAGAGCACGTCCATGATGTAGCCCAGAGGTTCTGAGGAGCTTCTGCATGATTCTCACACAAGATCTCCTGAAGCATAGAACATGAGACAAGCCACCAAAAGATTTGGCGCAAGCACAGGAAGAACGGTCCATAAGATTTTTTTTTTATAGTAATGTTAAAAATATATGTATTTACATAAATGATAATTATGCTGTAAAGATGTGTATGGATTTAGTATGTAGTCTTACATGGGATGTGTATGTGTTTTATTGAAGGAAAGATATTAATATATTTTATAACATATATTCCTGCAGGATTTCAATGCCTTAAATATTACAGTCTGTTGTTATGGCAGAGGATATGTGAATTGGCAGTGAATTGGCAACAGACCATGTGTTGGAAATCATTTCCTGTTTTAAAAAAGCTGTAGAGGGTTGTGTGTTTGCTCTTTCTCAAGTGCTCTGCCCTGTCGGTCAGCAGTTACACGAGGGTGTCGCTTGTGCGAGAGAGAGAATGATGGTGAAACCGACAGCAGCGTTCTGGCAGAGTTTGACAGAACGACTGATGCTCAGGTCCTCCAGGCACTCCAGTTCATGATGCTCAGCTGTACGGTGGACCTTTGACCTGGTCTGATCACTGATGGAGTTTCTGTGTCATTACACAGGCAACTCAAGTAAGCAAACACAAACACGGCTTTACTAAATTTGCTTCAGTGTAAAGC
>JAZGTI010021091.1:0-10322 GCA_036877585.1 Botia kubotai | reverse complement strand
GTCTGTTGTTCTCAATCCTCTCCCAACCCCACACAAAGACCCTCACCCCACACCCAAAATGACGCAAGACTTTGACAGGCTCTAAAAAAGACATCTGCTCCAATTACCTGGAAACATCCCTGGGGCACAGACATGCATGAACTGGAAGCACACGCAAACACAGGGCTGAGACATCCACCTCACACACACAGCATCAGCACCAGATCAGACAGATCTAACCAACCCCAGCCGCACATATAAACACAGGTGCCAGTTTTTAATCAATGCAGCATAGGCAGATGAGGTTCTGCATTCCTGTTTCGGGGAACTACAGCTCTGAATTCACTGCAATGCCCTGTTTACCTCTAGAATATAAATGAAGACAGGTAACATGTCTTTGGAGCACTGACAGGCGTCTCTGATCTACACCATGGACAGAGTATTGGGACCAGATATTAAACCTGCCAGGTGAGCTGTCTAGGATGGTGGTACATTGTAAAAAAAATTATTTCTAAATTTATTACTTTTTGTGTAACTTTCGTTACCTTTGTTCAACCTTTTGTGGTAATCAGGTTGGTTTCATTGATATATTAAACTCTTTTTGCCTAAAAAGACTATTTATTAGCCTGGTATTAAATCAGGGAACTGCGGTTGCCAGACATTCAATGAAACAAAACAGTAACAACATTATTAGGCATTAGGCATAGTTAATGATATAAGGTATGTGTTACTGTAGCTCAGTTGGTAGAGCATGGCGCTAGCAACGCAAAGGTCGTGGGTTCGATTCCCAGGAGCACATGCACTGACAAAATATATAACTTGAGCTGTAAGTCGCCTGCCAAATGTGTCAATGTAAATGTAAATATAAGGATCAAAGCCATGTGCTCTGGTTTGAAAACAAGAAAAGAGCTACTGCATTCCGCAATAAAGCAAAGGGCGGAGCTGTTTAAAATCCTATCAAATCATCACTTTCCAACCCGGACAAAAATGAGTTCTGAGCCAGATTTGGTTCCTGCTTTGAACAAAAAGTTCTGTTTCAGCTCAGCGTGGATAAGGCTTGGGTTCACACACAGAGAACGATGCAGCACAATCTTCAGTAAAACCTGATCTTACATTTAAGCGGAGACCTAAAGAATTTATATTTTTATAAGCTGTTCCCATCTCACATTCTATCCATTATTAGACAACATGGTGAGGACATTGTCTTGAACACTCAACTGTCTTACATTTAAAAGTCACCAGGATTCAAAAAGACATCCTAATGTCCTACATGAAAACATAATAGCACGTCATACTACATGTTCCTACACTTGTGCAGCCCACAATGTGACAGTGGGCGATGTAATTGTGTTTACAGTCTCTAAATGTCTCTCGCAGGCTGGTGCCGGATGGAGGTGGGCGCTGTGGTACCAGCTGGCGTAGGCAACAAATCTGAAGAGTCTCCTCACACTACCTCACACCCTCTTACATGATAAAGTTATGCTTTAACAGTAACCAAAAATAAAATTGCTTGCTTATAAGTGTAGCCATCGCAACTGTTATTGATAGCATTCGTTCTGTTTTATTTGTCAGCGCATGAGTTTGACATTACGAATCGTGAGTCACAGTTCTGAGAAGGTCTGAGATGTCACGTCTGGATGCTGATGTAGTCGAATGTGATATACCAAGACATTAAAATAATGCAAAAACAACTAAACCAAAACTAACTAAAACAATCTCTTCACAAACCGTCAGCTTTTTCCTTCAAACGTGTTAAAATACTTTCTAACACAATTGTAATTCGTTTTATATTAATTACTAAATGACAATTTTGATTTATAGAAATCCTTATGTCAAAAATAATGCAAAAACAACAAAAACAAAACTAGTTTAAACAATCTCTTTACAAACCGTCAGATTTTTCCTTCAAACGTGTTAAAATACTTTCTAACACAATTGTAATACGTTTTATATTAATTACTAAATGACAATTATGATTTATAGAAATCCTTATGTCACTTTCATAATTAAAGACTGTATTACAGGTCATTCCAGCACTGTATACTTAAATGAAGCAGGATAGTGCTTATGAAATGGAAGGCCGGCGATTTAATATCAGTGTTTACACGGAAAACTGCAAATTTGAATATATCAGTTTTTCGTATACGCCCTAAACCGCACCTGCAGCTGAGAGCAAAATATCAGTAGACTCCGATGGGCCTGATCCCCACAACATTTCAGTCCAGAATTAGTGCTGGACACAGCTAACGTTATCACATGTAAAATTACAGCTTGCTGTATTAAAACAAAGAAAAAAACACTCACAACTTTATCTTGCTCATTGATTTGTGAGGACACATGGGCGGAGACTGTAACCTCAGCCGTGCGCTTATGCATATTAACAAACAAAGGGTTCTCGGGTCGAGTCAGGAAAAGACATCACGTCATTTTATCCTTTCATATCAGTGCGCATGTTCTCAAAACACTTGTCATTATATAAATACACTGGTTTAGGTTTATATAGCCCAATATGTTTTCTAGCATTAGCCAAATTGTCCAAAAATTACATGGTACAAATAAATAACCATTATTTCAAATGGTCAGATGTAATCCATGATGAGTAACAATTTACTGTCTCCCAGTTAAGAATCAGGCGTGTCGAGATGGGTCCAGCCCGCTCTGTACTCACCGTATGCTGCTCGTATTTCAGTGATCTCAGCCATTTTGAGGGTTGGGCGCGCTGCGATCCGAATAACAGCAGAAATGCAGAACTGATGTCGACTTTCCTCGTTTATCTGATATAGCGTAGATGTTTCATGACTACACCTCTACATTACATGTTGTTGCCGCTGGCGTCTGGTCCTCTGCGTTTCAGGCCGTTATGGGATGCTGAGCACAACGAAAGATGCTGAGCGACGGATTGCACTGCGTCAGATTCGGAGTCTGACCGTAAGCACCGCCCACCCGCAGCCCTCATCACATGGACAGCATCCAAGACGAAGATCGTGCCGTCCTGTTTTTCGAGTGATTTCATATCGGCGGATGTACAAGCACAAAATGAAAAAAAAACTTTATTTTGGGACATTGTCTTTGGTTTAAAACCAGAACTGCTTGCAGAAAACAGAAATGTGGAATACATACGAAAGAAAATGTGTTATATAAACTTTAAAGGCTTGGTGGAATACATTTTTTAAAGCGTGTGAAGACAGAACAAAAATTATTAAATTATTACAATAACTTATGACATGCTGCAATACCGGAGTAATTTTACAAAAACGTATTTCATGTTGTTGGTTGTTGCGTATGTGTCATAGACTACTTTAAAAATACATTAAGGCAATGTATTTATTAAATGATAACGTTATATAGTATGTTACTATTTACATATTCTAATTTCGGTCCTATGTTAATATGTTTTTTCACTCATAGTGTATTTTCAATTGTTCTGTTGTAATTATTTCAGGGCTTACATAAGAGACTCGGCCCTTTCATTTTGTTAATGAAACAATTTTTTATGAAAAATTTCCTTGCGTCCTTGATTTTCTAACACAAACGGTAACCGTTTCATAAAATCAATAATGCCGGAGGTCGCGTTTCTATTCCGATTAAGTATTTGCTGAATGGTTACAGCGGCTACACGTCATGTCTAAAAACGCCCTTTAGCGGTGACTATATTTACAATATAGCATAGCCTCTCCCACTTTATTTTACAATCCTTGATATAAATATTTCGGAATATATATTAAACCCGTCTGGGTAACTGTAATACTGCAAATAACCACTAGTTCTAACTAGTAACCACACGCCTGCTCTTGTATCACTTAGTTTATAAAGGCTTAAACGTGTACGCAAGCGCCAAACTATTTGGGCAAATAGTTAGGCACTGTTTGTAAAACATCACTCACATATACTTATATATGGTATTTAAAACGACTTCATATCACAAATTCTTTGATGTCATTTTTGAGACTTTTATCTTTGGTCTCATTTCCAAGTTATAACCAACCTAGAACATTCTTCTCCCCTTTCTGTTAGCTGTGTCTGGATTTTCTGCTCTCTCACTTAGCCTCAGTCTTTTGCTTCCACATCTTTTGGACCTGTATTAGCGTCAACTCATCAGTGGGCCTTTGGTCTGAGTTACCATGACAACAAAGTCAACAGCACCCGTGAGCGGACTAAACATTGGTCAGTTCAGAGACAGATTGCTGGCCAAGACTGTGGAAAGGCTGTGTTAAGACATAAATGCTTATGTGTGTCTATGGTACTAAACTGAGTCCCTGTTTGCCTGTGCAGGTGTGTGTCTTTGGAGAAAGTTATGCATAGCACAATGTCTCTCTTTACTTGGTCTGTCTGTTTCTTTCTGTTTTTGTAACAGTTAATGTTTATGCTTTGACCCTTCCTCTGCAGTGTACAGTTCAGTTGGCAGGTCCAGGGTCAGCTAGGGGCATAGTGTGCAAAACCTCATCCAGCAGCTGTAGGGCACGATGCAGATGAACCTCTACCCAGCACGGTGTTTGCTTGATAGTCTGTCGGGGATAGTCAGGTCCCCAACCCTTCACAAAACTCATGCGCAGGATACACAGGCGACGCAGGTCATCAACACCTATTCCAGCTGCAGCCGACAGACCTGTAACATATATTAGCACTGTATCATGTGTGTGTTATTGGAAGGAACAAAAAAGTATGTTTTAAAGTACGTTATATCGTATTGAAACAGACTGAAAAGGTTTAGACTTACTGATGGCTGGGGCAATTCCTCCAACACTGCCAGGCCCAGGGATGTTCCCAGCAACTGCCGCAGCCTGCGCAGCCGCTGCTGCCTGCGCAGTCGCTGCCTGCTGCTGCATCTGTCTGTGACACTGACGAAGATCAAACACCTGGAAAAGCAAGAAGGTTTTAACGCACCAGGAAGAAACAATCCACGTCCATAAATCTATAAACTCAAGATTTACAATTGGTTTTCCTAAACAATTTGCCTCTGATAGCCAGCAATCAGGGAATATTCTCAGAATGTTTGCTAACATTCTCTAAATGTTTTCCTAAAGTTATCACAGTGTTCTTGCAGTTACGTTAGTAAAACATTTTAAATGTTATTTATCATATATCAAAAATGATATTCTGAAGATGTTAGTGAAACGTTTTAAAAACGTAACAAAATTCAAAACACTCTGAATAACGTTCTTATAACCAAGCAATAACGTTAATACTACATCTAAAAACATTCTTATAACACTCAAAATAGCATTTTTAATGTTTGTGTTACTTAATTATAATGTTAGGAAAACATACTTTCATCCTAAAATTATTAGCGGGTATATAGTTTAAGGGTGGCTGATATATGAAGAACCTCCTATGAAGAAGAGTCTGATGTTTGATCAGAAAGCAGTATGAAGTGTCAAGTCATTATGTGTGCACCTTAATGAGGGCTCCAGGGTAGATCTTGTGAACAGCATCCCCTGGCGCTCTCCCTGCTTCTCTGTCCAGGTAGTAGCTCTGCACGAAGACAGCGTGGTCACTAAGGCAACGCATCCACACATCCCCCTCTCCACGGCACTCCAGCTGAACCCCTTTACCAATATGAAGCCTGTGGGGTGAGAATCAAGAGTTGGCATCTCTTTGAATTGTCCAGCAGGTGTTACTCCTTTCTATCTTTAGAGAGTTCTCTAATCTCGAATGTGTTAGTATGTGTTACTATTGAGGACCTAACGAGAAACCCTACCTAAACGTTCTAGGCCGGGGAAGGTTTAAAATGGTGTGTAGGTGTGAGGTAAAATATTATTTAAAAGCAACTGAAACCACACATATGGTGAAATGTCATCAACAAATGGTCATTGAAGTCCAGATTCTTTTGAATTGTTTTATCAGAAATATTCATCAGAAAAAGACAGCTTTATTTCCAAAGCACAAACAGAGATGGACACCATCTGTGTGCTGCCTTCATTAAGCTGCTTATCAAATATTTTCCTCATTTGTTTGTCTCACCACCATCTGCTTGACTCGCCTGAGACAAAACAAGCGCATACACACATACTGTATTCACTCAGAGACTGAAAACACTCAATACACACTCAATAGACACTGACCGTGCCCTCTCGCTAGTGTCTGTCCGGTGAACATTGCTAAGCTGCCCTAAACAGAAGCGGTCCCCGCCTGAAGGGTCCACGTATCCATCCACCGTCACCACGGGGCAGTTTGCCAAAACCTTAAACATCTCCCCAACCTGCACATCCATCTCAAAATAAGAGATCGAGCACCAGAACTCTGGGCCTGCAGATAAACACAATGATATACGGGTTAAATTAGCCTGTACTGAGTGTTGTGCACAATGATGTGTGTGTGTGTTATACCTGGATGGTTGGAGACTGGCTGAGGGTATGAGGCTGGTGTATGATGCTGAGACCCTGATAGACAGAAACACATTTAAAAACACACTGATGATGCATTGATAACGTGTGTGTGTGTGTATATATACTAGTGATTCTATCTATTTTACATAAATATCAGTGTTTACATACAGAAGTGGCTGGTATGAGGAGGAGGGGCTTGTTGATGATTCCGCCCATTCTGCGGTGGCCCAGAAGGGCTATAAGAGGCTGTGCTGGTCCCTGTCCAAGTTGTGGCTGAAGAATGTGAAAATAAATACACCTTAAACGACTTGTGTACGACTATATCAGTCCTGATAATATCACACAGTATCAACTGCCTACAAATGTAAATACAGCACAGACACATGGACCAAAACCTTTAGAGTCTGATTAACAACCAGTTAATCATCATATTAAAACATATTTAAACTCACTGTGGTAAGATCCTTGTGTCTGTGTGTGCTTGGAGGTGCTGTAATCACTCTGGCTGACAGAGGGCTGCTGGGACTTTGGCTGGCTGTGTGTGGATACGTGACTGTGTGTTGGGGTGGGAGGGGGTGAGCTGGAGGTCAGAACCCGAGCCGCAGGGGAGGCAATCTGCATCAGTCCGTCCGAGCGCTCTGTCTGCATGGACAACCTGGAGGAGCTTGCTTAATTACAGAGAGAAAGAGAGAGAGTATAGACAAAGAGAGAGAGATCCTACAATAGCACATTCTACAGATGTGGTAGACGCTATGGTTCTGTATATTGGGCACCACTGTATACTGAAGGCCATATAACCTTCATTAGATCGCTTGGTCATGGACTGCATTTGAAGAAGAGAATTCTTAATGGAATCCCATGCAGTTCCAGAACTTTCTGAGCATCGAGGGCCCATTTGTGATAGAGTTGCGGCAATGAAATGATACATTTTATTAAATGTCTCGGGATGCAATATGATGCTTTAAATATGATTACTCAACTGATCTGCAATGAAACCACCACCATTTTTTCTTCCGTAATGCTTGTATTAATATTACTACACAATAGCCTTGCTGTACTTACAGGGTGGGGAAAGAGGCAGGTTAGGGTAGACTGAGGGGGTGGTTCGCTGGGGCAGCTCTGGGGACATCAGTCTCAGTGGCTGACTGTAGTGATCTGGAGGGTGATGTTCTTGGTTTAGGGTGATACTCGTCGACCCCTCCATATGGATGCAGTCATGTACGTGTTCCTCTTTTATGAGCCTGCCTGAGGGATGAGAACGACTGTCAAAACATCTCAGAGTTTCTCTCCAAACTCCGGTCCCTGTTTGTCTCTCTCTCTCTCTCTCTCTCTCTCTCTGCCAGACGAGTCCTTGCATGTCTCGATCTGACACATTTTATGGCAGCCTTTCAATGATTAAAGGATGGATGCCAGCAGCACAGCCATCAGGACCTTCAGTCATTAGCCCAGACCAAAACTTGAAACATTACTTCAGATGCGGTGATGACAGATCTAGTGATGAAATACAAGCGCTAATGTCCACTGCTATTCATTTCCAGAACACCACTCACCTGTGTTTGGCAAACTGAATCCCACTGCAAGACAGGGAGAATCAAAATCATATATCAAAAATGGTATTCTTATGTTGTTAGTGAAACGTTTTAAGAATGTTGCAGAATTTAAAAGTTCGAATAATATTCTTTAAACCATGCAGTATTGTTAATGCAACATCTAAAAACTGGATGTTTTTAATGTTCCTAGAACTTTCAAAATAAAATTTTTAACATTTTCTTACTTAGATAGAAATGCTGGTAAAACATTCTTACAACCTAAAATTGTTAACTGAGAGGTTTTACTGTGTGGGTGTTTTGGTAGATATACGCACCAATCCCAGGGGACACCACGCGCTCATAGTGGTAGGGGTTTACACACACGTTGTCATACTTCAGATCGAACGCATACTGACAGAACTTGACGTGCTTGAGTTCATTCTTGTGGAGGTCTGGCCATCGCCACAGACGAGCGTATATAACATGAGGGAAACCCTTCCGTCCAGCCACCTAAAGAGCAATGAAACCACCTGATGTCAACATCCAAAATCCCCCCAAACATAGAATCACCACATGGCCTGATTGACTGCCCCGAGCACTGGGGCCATAATGATGCCTTGAGAAAAAAATTAATCTGGTGATTTTGGCACACAAGAAGGAAATAGCTAATGACATTTAGAGATAGATGAGTGTCTTACACATCTAGCCAAAAGAAACAGATGACTGATTCTGTAATGTGAGGTAAAACAAAACTGGAAAATATGACGGTCATAATCTCTCATTATTCGTTTTAATAAAACTTGTGTCCAAGTATGACGCAAATATTAGTTTTTTGCAGAAATATAACGTCCCTCTAAATATGAGTCTATATATTTTTTTCGTTTTAAAAAAATCTATTGCATTCACTTTTAATGCATTTAGTGCATTCACTTTTTTAATGCATGTTATTTTACTGCATGTTAATTATTATTTTAATGCACATTAATTTTACTGCACTCCCTGTCAAAGCAGGCTAGGCATGTATAATAAACAATAATTTCATATGATTACAACAACTGATTACAGTGAATATTAATCTGATAAGGGTAAAAAAAGGTCAGACACAGGACAACGGACGAATGAAGGATGGGTCTGAAGCTTCTAATAAACAGAGTAAACCACAGAGAAAAACAGTTACAATTACCAGACGTCCATGAAACAGAAGGTGGGACATCAAAGAAGACAAACTGAAGAGAAGCAGAACAGAGACACATTAAACTCTACTGTCAGACCATCTTCTCTAAATCATATGTGAGTGGCAACAAACTGTGACCGTATATGCTTTTGGAATGACTTACAATTCTCCACTCAGGAGACTAACCTTCCAGAGCCAGTCAAAGCGGAGACAGTAAGAACGCAGAGAGACACAGAGCTGGTCTATTGCCAAGTCTGTGACGTTTTAACAAACTCACACACAGACAAAGCCCTGTACTAAACTCTTTGAACTCTCTCATTTTTATAATGCCACACATTCTTCCACTAACAAACCCTGAAAGTTATAAGTGGTGTGGAACGCTCAACTGCATGTGTGTACGTTCCACACACATACATTGCATAAATGTCTTATTTAAATAAATTGCACTCATGCTTCAAATACTGGCCCTGCAGTCTCTCTCCCACATACACAGACTGCTAGACAGACAGGGTTAAGCTTAACCCCGCCCCTTTCCTGTGTTTCAGACAAAACAACCCTTCCTCGCCCTCTGTCTCCCCCTCTCCCTGTCTGCAGCAGGGGGAGGGAAGCACTCTCTCTCTCTCTCTCTCTCTCTCTCTAAAAATCATATGACGATTATTTGGGGAGAAAAGATTTTCATGTTTATATCACTCAGACCTCTGTTCCTCTCCCCTGATGATTATAAATGCTGCAGAAATGAAAGATCTCCAGACCTTTAACCTCAAATGTTAAAAGTGATCATGTTACAAAATGTCATAGGCTACTGTATTAAGATGCATACAATATGTGCAGATGTTATTTTTCATTTGCCGGGTAAGGTATTTATGCAGACCATATGGGTAAACCGGTTCTTTAAGTAAACCTAATTCATTTAATTGCTTTACGTCACCAAACTTCACTGAATGACAAGAGAGCAAAAGGTTCTTTCTGTAAACATTAGCTCAGCTGTCTGAGGTAGAAAATAATGAATGCTGGCACAAAGGAACTTTGTTTTATAACTTTATTAATATTGTTTATGTTAAGATTTAGCTGAAGTTGGCCCTCATACCCTGTCGCACCCTTCACATTTAGCAAAACGACTAACATTGCTGAAAACTGAACTTGTAGAGGGACTAGGCTTTTTAATAAGAGCCCAAACTAATATCAATAGCCTGGCATAGGCCTACAATACATCACAACCAGGTCTAGTATGCTGACAGGTAATTGAACCGCACAATCTAAATTCAGAACCGATGTGGATGCAATGTCAGGTATGCAATGTGTCTCTGACTAAAA
>JAZGTI010021090.1:0-10322 GCA_036877585.1 Botia kubotai | reverse complement strand
CTAGTACAGTACAACCACTCTTATGTGTCTGATGTCATGAACCTAAAGAACAAAAAAGAGATTGTCACATTCAACAATCTGAAACCCCATACAAATTACACCTTCTGTGTCGCCTCAATTCGCAACTCCCAGCGGTATAATCACACATGCCTGTCTTTTGCAACACGGACTGCAGGGCCAGATGACTTGCGAGCAACCCCCTCTACCACCACCCATTACATTATGACCATTCTAGGCTGCCTGTTTGGAATGGTCATTGTGTTGGGCTTGGTGTACTACTGCTTACGTAGGCGTCGATTACAGGAGGAGAAAGAAAAGTCCATCAGTGTTAAGAAAACCATCTTGGAGATGCGGTATGGGCCGGAAGCTGCTGCTGCGGTGGCCAAGGATCCTTCAGCCTTGCAGAAACTTCATGAACAGTCCCATCACCAGCATCATCATGGTAAACTGTCTCAATCAACGTCCTCCAGCTTGGGCATCATCCATGGCTCAGCCAATACCACGTCTTCTCGACTGTCTACACTGCCACAGGTAGAGAAGATGGCCACAGCTTTCTCAGAGTCCATGGGGACCAACAAGGGTAATTACATGGATGTGCGGACATCAGCAGGAGGAGAGGAGCGAGGGAGAGATGGAGTTGTAACAATGTTGGGGGATGAAATAGCAAGAGTAGAAAATGGGATTAATGGAGTGGATGACTCTGATGATGATGATGATGGCCGAGATTCAACTTCAGAGATCTCCACCATTGCCAAGGAGGTGGACAAGGTAAACCAGATCATTAATAACTGCATTGATGCACTCAAACTAGACTCTGTAGCTGTCTTGGCCACTACAGCAGATAACACTGCCTCTCCACCACCTCCTTGTGTCACATCCCTAGCCCGAGGGCTAATCCCCCTTTCCCCTACCATCACAGGGACATGTCAGATCATGTCATCCCCTAAAATCCGCCCTCCACCTCCCGTTCCCCTTGTTTTACCCCTTTCTGAGCGGCCTGGTATCAGTGGAGGGGGTTTTCTCTCACCTCCCTACAGGGACCCACCCCCAGTCACAGCATCACGCACCTTGCAGAGGCAACTGAGCGCAGATGCTGCAGTTGCCTCTATTAACTCTGTCCAAACCCACAGCAGTGTTTCCTCCAGTGGTTCTGTTAAAAGCACTCGAGTGTTCGGTGTGGATGCCCCCGACCCGCGCAACGCAGAGCCATGCAATTACCCTGAGAAAGGCAGCCCTGTTCGGTGCGGGGAGTCATTAGAGAGGCCACCCTTAATTGGGATTCAGGGAGTCAGTAACGGCAGAGGAGATGGTGGTGGCAGGGGTGGAGGGGGAGTCGGTGGTGGCAGTGGTGGTTCGGGTGGGTGTGGTGTTGTGGTTGGAGGCGGGGTCGGCACAGCTCAGCAGCACCACCTGGAAGTGCACCCAGACTACCACTGCTCAGAGCACCGACACTCCTTCCCCGCTCTCTACTATGAGGGTGCCACTGACTCCCCTGCCCAGAAAGTCTCCTTTCTGAAGCCTCTCACTCGCACCAAGAAGGACACTGCCTACTCCCAACTTTCTCCCCGTCATCACAATTACTCAGGGTATTCCTCCAGCCCTGAGTACTCCTCTGAGAGCACGCTTAAAATCTGGGAACGCTTCCGACCGTACAAGAAAAGCCCCTGTGAGGAAGCCTACATAGCAGCTGGCCATGCTCTTCGAAAGAAAGTGCAGTTTGCAAAAGATGAAGATCTGCATGACATTCTGGACTACTGGAAGGGCGTGTCAGCACAGCAGAAGCTGTGAGACATGACAGCAGGAGGGGAGGTTGCGGAGAGAGGGACTGATGGCTCTTGAGAAAGCTCGGCAGACTTCATCAGCAGGTGCTTTGGTCCCTACGGGCCACCACAGAGACAAGTGTTCTGAAAGAGACCGAATTAAGCAGGTGTTCCAAACTCATTAAGGCAACCAACCAGAAAGGCACAGGAAATGTGGCACTTCATTTTACAATTTCTTCATTTTACCATGTGTACCACCTGTGCTCTTTTCCCACTGTAGTTTGACAGTTCACTGAGATGAGGTGTTAGCGGCCTTTGTTTAAAACATGCTTGTTCATTTTTAAGAGAGGATAAAAATGTGTGCTTGTCAGGATGATTGTTGGATGACGTTATTTAGCGAGTGGAAAAAAGAAAAAAGGGTGCGAGTTTAGCTTCGTTGAAGCCACAGGTCAACATAAATCTCTCTTTACACTCGTTCAAGCAAAGCGTGTTCATTGATTTGAGACACCTACACATATTACAGTGTGTGTGGGAAACACTTATCAAACCAGAGGCAGCCGTTTGGACACGCTTAACATTCGGGAAGTGTGACAGTTCGATAATGCACACAATGTTAAGAGTTCATTCTCTTTTGGCATTAATTTGTGGCAGAGTCAGCTCTTTGCCTTAAAGACATTTTTCACCTTATTTGTGCTTTTTAGACACTTTTTATCCAAAGGCTGAAAATATGTAATATGGGGTCTGTGGGGGACAACCAGATCTGAGGAAAGATTGACAGCTTTACAAATGGCAGCTAGATGCAGACTTTAGATATAGACTTTAGATATACACCCCGGTTTAATAAAGGGTGGCAGTCCGTTGAGTTTACAGTCGCAGGCACATAACACCGTTTGGTTTGTTTAGGCTGTTTGGTAGTCAAACGCTACTCGTAACACATGCTAAAGGATTTGGGTAATACATTAACAAAATCTTGAATATGCTTTAACAGCTAGGTGTAAAAGACTTCTATTTTTCTCCATTGTTATTGTGTAAATTGCAGTAATCTGGAAGTAAGGGTGATCTGGACCCCCACGCGGAGCAGAGGAATATATGACAATGTTACTGAACCTATAAAATATTTTATTAGTTGTAATTACATGAACCGTTTAAGTATCACCGTAATGTAGCGATATGAGCAATTGACCAATCAGATTCAAGGATTCCACAGAACCATGTAATGAAGACCAATAGCGTTTATTGATCAACCTTTTGTTTCTGGTGATAACGCACTTCTGTTGATCTACTGTCGACTGAGGTCACAGATCTCGTTTTTGTCCGTGCATGGCTTAATAGGGGAAATGAATCCGTAATTTGCAGCGGAAGAGTCACTGAGTCACAGAGATGCTAATATTATTAACACGGCCAGATTGGAGAAGCGATTAAAATGACTCTTGGTCATTACCCAGAATGCATCACTGGAATCAGTTCGCCTTTGAAAGACGCAGACTGAATCCGTTGCTCGTGATTGGCTGAAAGCTGGAACACCTCAGAATGGTTTTAAAAACTCTGCGTTTAGCACTTTTGTGTTTACCAGTCTATATAGATCTGCAGACTATGTGGTTGACTTGTACCAGTTTCTCCGTGGTTGTTTATAAGGTGTGTGAGCATGTCAAAGGTCAAGTGTTGTAAAGTTTCAGTGGTGAACGGATGTTTGTTCTGGATTTTGAAACGTGCATGTGGGCAAACTCCCAGCATGCATCAGCAGCCACATTAACATTGATTTGAAATCAGAACTTTGTTATTGAGAACTGACACCACCAAATAAAAATACACGGCTTTCCCCTTGGGAAAAATCTAACCATGATCCATGAGATTTAAATCCCCGCTTAATGTTTGGAAAGCTGTTCTTGTTTGAAGAAAACAATCAGCACCATAAATCTGAATAACAGTTGCAAAAACAGGCTTGTGGCAACATCCACAAAGATCTCACAACAAAACGATAAACCCCAAAAGTATATTTCTGCCCCATTTTAATGACATATATTCCACCCCAAGCATCATTAGCCTTTTTGAAATCTCATTTCTTTCCATTTAGGAGCGCAAAAGTGTTTGTTTCCCTCAGTCTTTATATTCTTAAATTCAGTTAGGAGCCGAGTTTGCCAAGCAGCCTCGAGGCGCGTGATATCATGGGAAGATAGCTAGCTATGATACAGTAATTGGAGACAGAAGATTACGCTCTTGGAACGCTTCGTTGGCGTATATCGTCACAAAACGGGAATTAAAATTATTTGTGGTGTTATTTCCTGCTGCTAGGTTTCCGGTAAACGTGCGTACGCGTGTGTGCGTACGATCTCACAGTACGATACGACTACGAAAACTGTGACACAAACACACAACCTAGAGTAAAATCTTTGCTAACATACAGTATATGTGAAGGTAGTGTTAGATGCAAAGATGTGTGTGTCCAGTGAAGACAAACCTGCTGTATGTGTACACACACAAATACATCAAATACATGTGCGAACTTCACATCTACACACACTGTACATGTTTACAGACACACACACAGTCTTAAAAACTGCCCCGTGGCACTTAAATAACAGATTCATTTGAACCGAAGGAAGGTGCCAAACATTTGTGAGATTGTTTATGTTATTTATTGTTAAAATATCTCTAATGATTTTTATTGAATTGTCAATTTTTGTTACAATTGTTTATGTAATTTTTCACATGGTGTTTATCTGATTACCCATTAGCACTATATGGTACATTTTGGTTGATTTTTCCCACAATGCCCTGCTGGTCATGATTAATTAAGGCAAAAATCTTGGTATGCATTTACATCATTTTGATTTGTATCATTTGAGGCTTATAAGCAAATCTTTATGCGACCTAAACGATTATTAGTTCCACTTGGTACAGAAATCATCGTATCATGGTCAACAAATGCAAAAGGTTTTTTATTTATTGTTTTTGGGTTATTATCCGTTTGTGTCATTTGAAAAAATCTTGGAAAAAAAAAACAGTGTGCAGAATTCCTAACAGCTCCAGAATTCCAAATACGAGCCAGGAGATTTGCTGAGTTTGGATATTTTAAAAAAGAGAATATGTTTTGCACATATGCAGTAAATTAATGCAGTAAACACACGCAATATATTCAAGAGTTCTCCTCTTGTCTGTTTTTATCGAGGACTGTGGAGTTTAAACATTATCCACCCACTAATAAAAGTTCTGAACAGCTGAAGACTTCCTGCCCACAGTTCTCCAGCCTCCCACCATGTTGTGCATTGAGATAAAAAGTCTTTTAAAAGCTGCCATTGTGCTGCGACGCTCTTGTCGAATGCAGTCGCATGTTTGGCGTGTGACAAATGCTTTTTTATGTTTTAGTTAATGCATTGTGGCGGGGATTTCTCCTCCATATCTCTATTCCGCATGCTTTGACTGTGTTGTGTGTGCGTTGTGTGTGTGCTTATGTAGTTTTATAAAGAGGTGAACTCTGTAAACGATTAGGAAACATAATAAGGTTTGCCTGTTTTAATGATTTTTGATTTTTCTGCATGTGCAGTTATAAGGTAAAAGCGGGGCCTTTTAAAAGTCTCCAGATGAGATACAAGAACAAAGAATAAACGTGAAATTATTCACACCTTCCGTGCTACCATTTTGAGATGAAGGTAAAAAGACTGAAGTAACAGTATTTCCAGCCCTCTTATCTTGAGATGAACATTAACTCATTTGCTCTAGTTCTGTATATCCTGTTACTCCAATGATTTTAGCTTAATCACAGAAGTGAGTCTAAGATATAGAGTACAGACAGACTGTACTAATGGGTTTGCGAGGAATAGTGTATACTAAACTACATAACTAAACCACAAGCAGACTGTGTGTAGACGACCAAGCTGATTCACTTTAAGACTAGCATGTAGTATTATTGTGTGTCATATAGAAAATCGCTGTCTTTGTTCTGCTTTGTTTTATGTGAAAGTCTGTCTTATGTTCTTAATTCACATTCCTTGCACATCATTCAGTATTCGTGAATCAGTATTCTGAAGAAAGAAGATTATTATCAAAAAATAACTTGCTCCGCCTCTGAAATGATTTTGTTTTGCAGGTGACATCACCAGGGCCACGCAAAGCCATTGGCCGGTTTGGATACACATTCGGAAAAGATCAAATTAGATCAGGAGTGGACGCAATAGGGTAAATGTTTAAAGACAAGCTTTTAACTTGACTTCAGCTACAAATGTTCATCGGTTGTGACAGTTCGCTGGTACGCTTCACACACAATACCTGTTTTTTTGTGCGACGGTGTTGAGGAAATGATTTTGAAAAGGGTCTTTTGGAAATCTGTAATGCTTTTTACCCCCGTTTATTTAATTACTTCAGTATAAGTCAAGAAATGACTTTTTTATTATTATGCCTTGGAGGCATTAAAATATCCCTCTTGAGCACATTTAATTATAAGCTGTCGAGGTTTTTCTCCCTGCGTAGATGAATACATTAGAGTTTACAGTATCATACTGGCGTTACTGAGCCCATGTAGACTTCATATTTGAAGTATTAATATATATTTACTTTCTCTGGCGGTTACATCCATCACTAAAGCACCATTTCCAGCGTTGTTGGCCAAGGGTGTTTAAAAGCGTTAAGAGTTTTACACACGTCTGTTTCTCGTTTAAACAGGTCATCCATCTCTTAACGACCACCGCGGCGGTTTGTGTTTCCCGGAAGCTTGAAATTATTTTTAATTTATCCAATCAGAGAACATCACACGGCTGCTCTGATGTTTGTCGAGCTTTCCAGGTTCAGTTGCAACAAGGAAAGTTTGTGACCACAGATTCCATGATCAATAAACTGAGAGTCTCCAGTCAGGTGGCACACTAGAAGAGCAGCGTTTACACTTTTAGCGTTGACACTTTGTGAACGCCCGTTTGAGTGCGAGTCTGCCGAAGAGAGAAAGACGAGGAGAAAAAGTGATAAAATATGCAAAATAATTAAATGCTATCCATCAGGACTGGATGGTGAAAGGTGGGCGGTGATGTCAGGCTGACAGAAGGCGGAGCTTCTGTAAGTTATCGTAGCTATTGGCCGAAACTCCAGATAGCTCGCTACATGGAGCCAAATTAACACCATAATCAACCCAAATACAGGAATCAAGTTGGTCTCCTTCTTTTTACAATTCTGGCCCTCTTTTAGCCCAGAATGACTGATGATGTCATAATGCGTGCTCACGTTTCTAAATATACATCGTCCGTGTCATCTGATTAGCTGCTACTTCTGATAGAACTGTATGATTCTCGCTTGTTTAAACGCCGTTTGTTCCAGTCGCGTCTTTCTGCTCAGCTTTTAGCGGAATAAATGAATCGAATTCCCCGAATGAAGAGGCTAATGGAGCTCTTACAGGAATATGGTTTAACTGGCGCTTTTATTGTGGTGATATTTTATAGTTCTGACCCAGTTTTTCGGAGGGGAACCCGGGACTGAAAGACGCTTATGCTAAATCAGCTAGCGTAGCCGCAGCGGTGGTATCAGTTATCGCTAACGCTCAGTATCATTTAATGAGGTTTGAAATGGCACTTCAAGAAAGACCGAATTCAGAGCGGCGCAAACCAGGATTAGCAGTGATTAGCATCATGCTAAAGATTTGTGGTGTTGCTAATTAAAGCGTGGCTTATTTATTTGGAATAAGTTCTTATTAAAGTGATGTTTAGTGAAGCGATTGGACAGAAAAGGCCATGTGAGGCAGTTTCATATTTTGTTTAGTTTTTTTCACAACGATTTGAAATGCACAATGAAAAGCAATCGATATACTCACATTTCTGTACGCTGACATAAAAAAGGCACACAGACACACAGTCATGTTTGTTTTCTGTGAAAATGACAGATAATCACTCCATCAACGTTTCACAGTCATCTGAAGTGTGTTTAGTCTCTCGTCGAGTGTGATTCAAGCGAGTCTACAGACTGATTCATGAGTCTACAGACTGATTCATGAGTCCACAGACTGATTCATGAGCAGAGATAATAAACTCTGAATAATCATCTTAAAAAAAACAGAGTGTGGCTATCCAGTTTTATCCAGCCTAATATTCCCGGCATGTTTCCCTGTATTTTACATTTTCCCATTTTGACTTTTTTTGATTGTAAATCATGATTTTTAAGCTCCTTCTTATAGCGCATTAAAATAATTTCTGCCTTATGAATGATTGATTTTCCTGAGTTGACGAGACAAAGGTTGCAGTTTCTCGGTTTTCGCCTGACACGGATCACAAGGGCATTGTGGGAAATTCAAATTTGAAGTAATCAAAGAATTGTCTTTTGACTTTATTTATGTGTATTTTTTTTATTTTGTCACGTTTACAATGTTTAGGTGACCTGTCTGAATGAAGTAATTTACTCAAATGAAGGATATTGTGACACATCTGTGAATTTTGTAAAGAGTATATGACTGTTTTTCTACTGAGCTTGTTCTGTATATCATTCTTTTGGGCGGGACCGGAGTGTGTTCGGGGCGGGTGTGGGTTTTTTAATGGTCGGGGTTGTGCAATGAGATGTAACTAAGGTGACTGGAAATATAGACATGAGATAACAAATGAACATGAAATAAAGTGTTATATTTGCATGATTTCTTGTATTTTTAATGAGCGTAAGAAAACTGTGTCGTGTATTGTGTAGACGTACGTCAAAAGCGTTACGAAACTCATATTTTAAACCTTTTCTCTGCCATTTTACTTTGACCTTTATTTTCCTCAAGGGATCATTGAATTTTCAAAGCATCTCCTTTTTTTTGGAATCACATTTAAACTCATTTGAATGTATAATTTATGCAGCTGTTGCAGTGAATTAATCACAGATCAACACATCACAAATGTTATCGTGCACGTCTGATTTGCTTCGGCCTTCATCTGTGTTTTCACTGTGATTTTTTCTCGTTCGGGACTCGAGGGGTTAATCGACACGACTTCCTGTTCAAACAGAAGCGCAGTCATTGGTCGGGAAACTCAAATGTTAACGAAAACCAACAACAAACTATTTCCGTTGCAACTAAACAGCAACTAATATTTCCATGCAAAAATAATTTCTTCACTAATTAATACTCACCAACTGCCTCATACAATTGAACTCAAGCGTGAAGAACTGGTTTTCGTCTCCATGTCATTGTTTATATAACTAATTTTCATATTTAATGGCCTCTAAATTAAGTGGATTGAGGGCACGACTGTAAGTTGTTGTTGTTTACTAGCTATGGTGTCATTTCTGACCTGTTTTACTTTGAACTTTGAACTCTCGGCTACATTTTACATGTATGCATTTGGCAGATGCTTTTATCCAAAGCGACTTACATTGCATTATACTATACATTATTTCTGAGTATGTGCAGTCCCTGGGATCGAACCCATGACCTTGGCGTTGTTAACGCCGCGCTCTAACCACTGAGCTACAGGAAAGCGACATAACCCCTTTCAACGTGCAGATGTTTGTTACAGAGTTCTTGGTTGTTGTACACACACAGAATGTTTTGCTTTTGACAGCTACAGTAAAGGAACTTACAGTTCCTGTAGTTCAATTACAATCTGCTTTATTAAATGTTTTATTATCAAAACATAAAACATGAAGTCTATCAGTTATTGTTGTTGACGTTTTTTAAGGTCTCATCTTCTACTGGGGTTCCCGAAAGAGATGCATCACCACAGCACCTCCGAGCGAGACTGTCAAAACAAGTACAAAGTGGTCATTTGTCATTTCTTCTGATTGGTTGTCAAGAATCGTGGACAAAGTCAGTCCTTCACAGCTGATCAGAGTTCAGCCCTTGACTGGCACTTCAAAACTCGATACAGCAATCGTTTTAAAGAACTCGATCGGAGGTCAGAAAACCTTTAAATGTGAGTTTATACACAGAGTTTATACATGATGAGTTTACACACAGCTTACAGAGAGTGAAGGGGTAAATCTGACCAATAAACTCTGCTAGTCACAATCAGTGGCACACAGTTTCGCTTGAATCCGGGAGATAAAATCTCGGATATAATATCATATAATACGTCAATTAGACCTATGGGTGTCCTGGAGCGTCTGGTACAATCATGTTTCTGGCCATCTGGATGCTGATGTAATCAATCACTGAGGAAACCTGTACCTGTTCCAAACAATGTGATCTATCAATACATTGATTTTGAGTATATTGACTGTATTATTTGAGTATATATTGACTTTGGCATTCATATTTGATTTTTGACCTTGTGGTTCTTTATGTCCACTGCTTAATTAACCCCCGTCTCTGAAAAGGTCGTCCAACAGAAATGTTGGACAAGAGGTCAAAGGTCATGACTTGTTGTGAAAACTGACCAGGGGTCAGTGTATGAAATAATCTTTCTTCTAGATCTGAAATACAGCTGATCCGTGTTCAATGTTTCGTCACTGTTTCATGAGCTTCCATTGTTTGTTTGTTTGTTATTTATTTTTGTCTACAGAGGTTTCTTGTGTCTCCTTCAATTTGTGTACAAATAGATCTTTCTATATTTACAATAAATGTTCATTAAGAAAGCTCCGCTCTGTGTGAAGTGAATGAATGCACAGAAAGTGTTG
>JAZGTI010021087.1:0-10323 GCA_036877585.1 Botia kubotai | reverse complement strand
TATATATAGCAAGATGACTCACAGTGTTGACTTGTGGTATTTTCCTCAGGGCCTTGGCCAGAGTGGCAGAGACTAAGAAGGTGGAGTTACCCGGACAGACAGTGAAGGATTCCTCTTTCACAACCATGGACGAATCACAAGGGGTGCATGAGTTACCCGTAAGTACACTGACAAGCTTTTTTCAACGTTTGTTCATCGAACAACAAGCTTTAGGTTAAAAGTTCTATGGGTATGTAAGGGTATCAGCATGTCATTTAGGGTATTTCTCTGTTGTATTGGTTAATAGACAAAGAAAGCACGGCGTGATCCAGAAGTGAGTCAGGAGGCTAATTCAAGGTAAGTTTATATGTATTTTCATTTCAAATTGTCTGCGTTATCTGTCACATATACAGTAGTTGCGTGTGTCATAAGGAAGACGTCTAATTCAAAAACCTATGAGATAATTTCAGGTTGTAAGATGGGATGTGTAACAGGTATATTCCGTTTGTATATTGAAACAGACAAAAACATTGTATCATACCATCTCATTTAAAAAGAATTTACCATTTGTCTACTATTGTTGATGACCAAAATTGTTGATTGTTCATAAATAGCAAAAGCAGACAGAAGAGAACAGTGGGGAAAGAATGTAAATGTTTGTTAATTCAGAATACACTGATTATCATGCATACAGCAGTATTCCTATATATGTTATATAAGTTTATAAGTTAATATATACATTTTAAATGAGAATGAATTCAGAAAAGTGATGTGCACGCAGACAATCTCAATAAATGATTCAGTGATGAATTACTAATTGGGATGATGAGCTGGAAACATAGATGGGTGAAACAGTAAAGAAAAGTGCTTCATTTAATACAGAACCATGCCAGCTACACTTTATGAACAGATCTTTTCACATGTGCTTTTATTTTTTTTTTTGATGAGCTGCGATTTTATTTGGGAGTAAATTTGGGAGCTTCATTAAGCTTCAGTTTATTAATCGTTTGTATGAACATGATATTGTACATATAAAAACCCTTATCAGAACGAGGCCCCTGGATTGCTAATGCAAAGGCTTAAGAGAACACTCTTAAGGAACTGGTTACAAAATCAAAATCTTGCTAAATTTCGCAGAGAGGCAGAACGCAGTCTCTTGTCAGAGACTTGTTTGGTATTTGGGAAACCCTGCATTTTAAAACCTCTGTTTATTTTGCAGAGGTGTGGTTGCTAATGACAACAGTGATCCCCCTAACCCGAGTGAATCAACAGCTCTAGAGTCAGAGGCCAATTCATATCCACCATCATCTGCCACTCACTTACACACAAGTAAGTGCCATTGTGCTTACATTTTGATCTTTTGAATTGAGTTTTGATTGAGTTCTTTTGGGATGATAATATCATGTGTGTAAGATGTAAATGAAACACAACCCTTCAATGTTTCCGGCAGTGCCTGGGGGTCCAGAGCAGTCAAAACAAGAGACGATATCAAGAGCCCAGGCCTGTGTCACAGAAAATGCATATACTCACAATGGTATGTTACACTCTCAGGATTGGCGGATCAGGATTAGCTATCATAGGCAGGCATTGTTTAAAGCATGACATTAGTGGAACCGTATTTTTATTTATTTTAACAGCAGCAACATGCAAAGACCCCACCACAGCCACTGAATATACCTCACACATCTACCAAGGAAGCAAGTAAGTGTTTCTGGGTTTTGGAACTCATTTAGGACTCATTACACTTGAATTGAACAGCACAGGGCTGCAAGATATTGAAACTATCTAAATGTAGCATGGTTTTGCAATAACTAAACGATTTTAGTACTTTAGAAGTTATGTATAGTCCTTGCTTTAAGTTGATGCGGAGAGACTAGCATGTGGATGTTAGTTGGAATTTGTTTCTTTGCCAAAAAAGAATGTGAAACATGTATGTTGGTTAGATAATTTTCAGTTTTTAAATACATTTTAATATAATTTAAATTCAAATTAAATTGCTTAAAACATTGTTGCATATCACATTTATCTTTAATATTGTGCAGCTGTAGTCCAGCATGTGGTCTGTAAACTTGACATGATTCCCTGTGATTCTTTAGATGGCCTTACATCAGTCTTGGGTTAAGTGTTCAGGTAGTAACTTTGCTTTGTTTCTCTTAAGCAACGCAGTCACCACATACGCCGGTCAAGTGGCTTTCCCCTCCCTGGGTCAGTCAACCATATACAGCGGCTTTCCTCAGTCCGGCCAGATGTACGGGCTGCCACCATTTGGTCTGTGCCTTACCCTGTTGCTGTCTTTAATTCATTCGAACGCCTCATCCAAACTCATTCCACTTAAACCTTCACCCTGCCCTCACTCTGTACGCTGGCAGTCAGATCCGTCCACAACAAGTAACATCTTGTTCTTAACCACCTTCTAATCACCTCTTTCATCTCTGCATCCCTTCTGTCCTCCACTCTTTGCCCTCTCACGCTCCACCTCTCCATGCATGGCCTCAGGCACCATGTGGCCGGGCTTAAAGGCAGAGTCGCAGCTGCCCGAGGCGCCCTCTGTTGGCCAGACGGGGTTTCTCAGCTTCAGCTCAGCCTATACCTCAACCCAACCTAACCAGATCCACTACTCCTACCCCAGCCAAGGCAAGCCTGCTACTGCTCTTTCTCTTCTGCCTACAGCTTTATCAGTTCAGAACCATTGATATGAAAGACCCACCCAGATCCATCTACCCAAAACCATTTTCATTAACACTCAAAGCGTTTTATTCAGTACAATGTATGCCCACCTGTAGCACAAATGTGTTCACTGCAGGTCTCTGGGTTGTTTGGCCTGTTTAATGTTTGTGCATATTTGTTTAGGTTCCTGTTTCACTACATCCAGTGTGTACACTAACATCCCCCCAGCAACTGCAGTGACCACAGCCACACATCAGGTGAGCATATCCTGGCACATGAAAACACCCACAGTGTCCTAAAAAGAAGGAACCAAACATTTGTAAAGACAGAATTTCTCACAATGTGCAATTCCAGCCTTTGAATCAGTACTCTTTCTCCTTAAAATAGGATACCAGCTGCCAAGCTAATAAACTAGGAGTTTAATATGTTTGATTTGGAGTATCACATAATATTTTTCTGGTTTTCACACTTTGTATATTTCTATAGTCTGTAAATCAAATGTTATGCTTATCTTGTTAGCGAAGCTGTGTGCAGATTAAATAAGTGTTGCTTGATAAGGCGTATTAAAGTATTAAACACTGACATGTTAATTGCCCTTCATGTTTGTGTTATGGACATGAATGATGTCTGAAAGCTTGCTGCTTGTTGAGCAGATGTGTGTTATTACTTTTTCGAAAGATTTTAACATGGTGGACAATAAAATGGATTAAAACAATCAAATTAACTTATATTAAAGAAGGAATTTATACCATATCTAGTGACCACATTATCAGAGGGGGTGTACTCTTAGACTTAAGCCATTATGCAACCACCCAGAACACCCCAGCAACCTTATAACAACCAGCTGACAAATACTCAGAATGCTTTAGTATTTTTAAAAGAAAGATTTTTAAAAGGAAAAGAATTTAGAAAATGTTGGTCTTCTGTATTGTACCACATAGAGCAAGATTGTCTGGGAAGTTTTGAATTTTTTTTAAACTACTTAAGAAGAAAAAAATATTGAAAGTCAGTCAATAGTGGCTTATCCGGGTGAGCTTTTATAGATCTTAGTGCATAGGGTGCATTATCTGTTGTTATAGTTATATTAATGTTGCACAGGTTGTGTCATAAGGTTGGTCTCATTTCTGATCTCTCCTTTATGTTCCACTTCCACTCCAGGACTTTACAAGCTACAATTCTCTTGGCCAAAGCCAGTTTTCCCAGTACTATGTTCCGCCTCCTAGTTACTTGTCCACTGGACTGCCCAGTAGTGATAGAGATGGAGCAGGCGTGGTGGCACCTGGATATCCAGCCATTAAGGCAGAAGGCAGTGCCTCAGCAGACCTGCCCAACACAACAGGTGTGTTATTTTCCCTCTGTAACACTTTCCTTATGCACTGTTGCACTTGTAAGTTGCACAGCAGTCAGTCAATCAGAATAAACAAGTTTTAATGGTTGTGTCATAAGAGTCTGAGACTAACAGCCAAATACTTTAAGATTGCTACACCTCCACAATGCAGCATGTCCATGTCAACAAACGGGTTTGAGTCTTGGGATTTGTTAATAGTTAATGGTGACATCAGATACACAGAAATATCCTGAATGTTGAAATGCACATACTTGTAAGTGACATTTACTGATTTTTAAATACCAGTACTGGGGAAGAAATGATTGTTTACTTGCAAATTAAAGTTTGAGATGATCACAAATGGCAAATCAAAAGTGTGACGATGTTCAGTCCTGGACTTTGATTCTGTTGTTGTTGTATGCCCATCTTTTGTTCTCTCAATGCAGTTAATTCTTGTTCTCTTTCTATCAGATGCGTCCCCAGGTGTGACGCTCCCAACTGGTGTGGCTCTTCCTGCTGGGATGGCCCTCCCCACAGGAGCACGGGACCAGGACGAGCCCAATCGTAAAAACCCTCCTGGCAAAGCTAAAGGCAAAGCTAAGAAGTCAGACAGCTCTCCGTCCACAGACAATGACCTTGAGGTAGTGCAGCAGCTTGCATGTGCAGATATGCTTGTAATATGCTAAACATGCATTATCTTTACCCTGGCAGTAATAAACCTCAGCACTTAGTTATATCATGACTATATCATTACCATGTTCTGCCATAACAATAGTTGATTTAAACAGAAACCCTAAAATGAAAAAGTAGTTGTAGAAATAGTAACGTGCATGTGCAAATTAGTCCATGGTTTCATTTTATGCACTAAATGGCGTGTAGAAGGTAATGACAGAGGGACACACCCAAGTGCCACAAATTTGACAAACTGTTCTTTTCTCAGCGTGTTTTCTTGTGGGACCTAGATGAAACAATCATTATTTTTCACTCTCTTCTTACTGGTTCATTTGCACAGAAGTTTGGCAAGGTATGGCCAATTAGATTAGAATCTTGATATACAATTTATAGATATACAGAAATGTGTTTTTGCTTCCCACCTGTTGACTTTGTGAGCTGGTGTAATTATATACAGGACCCAGCAACAGTTCTTAATCTGGGCCTGCAGATGGAGGAGATGATCTTTGAGCTTGCAGACACTCATCTCTTTTTCAATGACCTGGAGGTAAACAAAGAGTTACTATTAATAATAGTTATAAATATAGTATAATAGTAACAAAACTATTACTTTTGCCTTACATTCTGTTAGGTTTATGAATTTGACACTTCCTTTTCTGTGTACACAGGAATGTGATCAAGTCCATGTTGATGATGTTGCTTCAGATGACAACGGGCAAGATTTGAGGTAATGAAGCAGTCCGTGTTTGGGATCACATCAGGAATTTGTAAAAGTGTTGAATCTTATAAGTAGTGTATCTTATTCCATGTAAATGCCCTTGTGAGGTATGTTGCAATGATTAACCACTTTAACACATTATTGCTTTTTGAATTCTATTTACAATTGCCATCATCTTCATTTTCAGTAGAAGTACCAGATCGCACATACACCATCCACACAAAACTACCAAAATATATTTGTTTTATAATATATTTGTAAGTAAATCAAGGAAATGGCATAGTTCAATTTCAGGTGCTTGTGATTGGCTAAAATTTCTGACAGCAGATTTGCATTAGAATGTCTTAACTTTGTACATAGTAAAGCCATTAATGTTTTACCTTTGTTAAACCTCCATATTGATGTAAACAATGTTACTCCTTAAGCTGACAAATTCCTGTGGCAAGTTCCTGGTGTCTTCTTAAAAGCAAGGCTTTTTCATGCTTCAAACACAAAAATAGCTAAGAAAGGTAGCTGAAGTTTACCTCAGACACTTTATTTGTGAGCTTGTTTTAGCTATTGTGTAACAACACAAGCTTACTTGATCACACTAAACTCTAGCATCAACTGACGCTAATCATTTTATCTTAGCAACTACAACTTCTCTAGTGACGGCTTCAGTGGGCCCAGTGCGGGCAGCGGTCAGGGTTCCACCGTGGCTGTACAGGGAGGTGTAGAGTGGATGCGTAAGCTGGCCTTCAGGTATCGCCGTCTCAAAGAGATCTACAATGGATTCAAAGGGAATGTGGGAGGTAAGTGTGTCTGGAGTAATTTTGATTTCTTATCTGGTCCAGCAGGCAGTGCTGTTGTTTTGTCCTTGGGGATAATAGCCACTGAACAATATTGAAATAAAGCTCATGACAGCTTTAGTCATGTATGCTGCCTGATTAAAGGCAAGTATGTGGATTTTTTTCAGAAACATTTTTGTTATGCTGGTTGAACATTTTTTTCACATCCTGAGAGCAGTTGCTAAGTAAACCGTTCTAAATGCATTTATCTAAATATATATCTTCTGTGAAAGGTGCAGGACCTGTCCATTGAGTCTGAATGTAATTATAGGATGTCCTACTGACCTGTCAAACTATGTATGTGTTTATGTGTTGGAGGAGGTGTGGCTTTGGAGAGCGTTCTGAAGGGCGGGTGGGATATGCTTTTAGGTTGCTCTGTTGCTGAACTCTCCAAAATTGCCTACCCTACCTTTAATGTGGAATAACTGATTTGCTGTTTTAAAACATTATAGCTTATGCAAAAATACAGATCCACTGATGCAAACAACTTGATTATTGATTATATGATTTAAGGAATGTATATGTATGTATTTAGTCAGTGTATCTTAATAGATATCAACAGCAACACTCCTCCAATGTTCTTGCAGGTCTGCTGAGTCCCATGAAGAGAGACCTTCTGCACAGACTGCGCTCAGAGATCGAGAACGTTACTGATGCCTGGTTGAGCACTGCCCTCAAATCTCTCCTGCTCATTCAGTCCAGGTGAGAGTCATGTTCCTCTCCATCATGCATGTTTTGACAGCAAAGACAGAAGCACTGATCAGATCTGTTGCTAGAGGTTTAACGCGAGAAACTGTAGAATAAAATAGTTAACAGGTTTCTCAGTCTGGAGTTACACACTAATCATAAACTGATTTGTTTGGTTGTTTGTTCACAGGGGCAAATGTATGAATGTTCTGGTTACGACCACTCAGCTGGTTCCTGCGTTAGCTAAAGTGCTTCTCTATGACCTGGGTGATGTCTTTCCCATTGAGAACATCTACAGCGCCACTAAAATAGGTGAAACAGTCAGTTTAACAATCTAGCTAAAATGCTTTATTTCTCAGAGCAGATAACCATAAATCATTTTACAAAAGCATAGCTCTTTGGGGGATCAAATTAAGTATGTTGTCACTTATAAGGTGTGAATGTCTTAAAACCTGTAAAAATGTCCCAGCCATATTCAAAATTAAAATAAAAAAAGGTCATGAAATGCGAAAATTATTAATGGTCCTCATGGTTTCTATATGCAACGTTTGAAAGCAGCCACCTGTCAACCTGATGAGCACGGTTAACAATTTAAGTCCAAGGTACTCTGTAATGCAGTAAGACAAGTATAGTTACATTTTTAGTATCAGCTTGGTAGCAAAGTACTAGTACTTTAGACATCAGTAGTCTGACTCCTGTGTGGTGCTGATTGACACTTTTGTTAACAGGAAAAGAAAGCTGCTTTGAACGAATCATCTCTCGCTTTGGGAAGAAAGTGACATATGTTGTTATAGGAGACGGACGCGATGAAGAATTTGCAGCAAAGCAGGTAACACTATCAGTGCAACTAAAAAGCTAGTTCTGTACAATTTAGCTAAGCCCCCTAGATCTGATCAGCATGTATTCTGATTCTTTAGCACAACATGCCTTTTTGGCGAATATCCTCTCACGGGGACCTGAGCTCCCTTCACCAAGCTCTGGAACTGGACTTCTTGTAGATGAAACTGGAGGTAAGACATGGATGTGGACAACAACCTTTAGCTGGAAGCCTTCAGCTGCACCCTGACCCCTATCAGCAAACCCACTCTGAAACCTGATCCACAGCAGCTGACAGAGACATAACTCCAGAAGATCTCACAAACCCTCCATTACCTCGATGGCAGCTATTCTTCCCCCTGGGTTGAGACTTGCACTGGGACTTCATTTCATGATAACACAACATAACAGTACATGATAAAAAAATCTATCTCAGCCTCTTGGAAAGGGCTATTAGCTTTACCATCTTCAACACAACTGCACCAAAGGAACAACCCATGACCAAAGGTCTGCACTGGTATAGAACCTTTTGAGTGATTTTGGACTTTTACGCTAGTTTAAATTCTCAGTCATCTTGCATTCATTTTCAAGGGCTAAAATGTAAGTTGGAATCATTTTGAATTGGAATCATTTTGCACTCATTACAAAGACTAAGATTGGTTATTATGGTATGGCAGGTCACATGCGAAACATTCAAGGAAGTACGCAGATATTGCCCGTTTTATGTCTGTATTGAATTGGTACTTACAGGGTTTAGCATTGATCTGTATTTGTTTTTTACTGTGGAAATACATGCTTCTTCAAAAAATATATTTTTCATTTTAAAAATGTTTCCTTGCTTCAATGGGTGTTAAAGTGTCTTATAGTAACCTATTTTTTCCCCTTTCTTTCCTTTTTGTTCAAAATATCATCATTTATGCATCCTCATCCCTCTTCAGATCTACATGACCTTCTGTCTTCTGTGGAACACAAAAGACGTTTGAAAGAATATACATGCTGGACCATACAATGAAAGTTAATGGAACAGATATTGTCATATTGCTCCAAAAATGACAAAAACATAAAAGTAGCATAACTGTAATGTAGGGCATGCACTATATTCTAGGTTTTCAGAAGCCATATACTAATTCTGTGAGAAAATGACTGAATTAAAGTTCAAGAGTAGAGGGAAAAATGTTTGGTAATTAATAACTGGTCATAGCATCTGTCCCCGTCCACTTTCATTGTATAGAAATAAAAGAAAATTTATATTTTTCTCTTTATAACATATCTATCTTTGTTTTGAACAACATGAGGGTAAGTGAAGACAGATTTGTTTGTAAACTAATTCTTCAAAGTGTCCTTCAAACATAATTTAAAAAAACAAAAAAGCTTTTATGTCAAGTAAGATTAGGCTGTCTTTGTAGGCAGCAGTTTCAGTTCATTTTGGCCCTTGGAATGGATCCTGTTATATATGAATAAGAAATACCGTTATGTGTCTGTAAAGCAATTATGAGCCACATATAACCATATAACCACATTCGGGTCCTCTTTGTTCTTTACCCATAACCAGGCGGTATGTGACTTGGAAGGGTAGTAATACTTTTTGGATACAGTCAACATCCATTCTGGATAGCTGTGGGGTCTGAGCCTGTGATAGTTTTTTACATTTGTGTATTTGGGAGAAAAATGTCTGATAGTGTGCAATACATTTCCGGTCAGTGATAAGTGATTATTTCATAGTTTGAAGGTGGTTGTCCGTGCACAGTGGGTAATGTTCCTGGCCACTGTGAGATTTTGACTGAACATTACTGAGCCTGAAGAAAAAGCATTTTTATGCAAGCAGCTTTGACAATTAAGAATGTGTACTCTTCATTTTTTGCATAGATGTGCGTGTCTGTGCGTGTTTTTTCCTGTACATATTTATATTATGCCTTTTTAACTATAATCACCATTCAGTAAATGTATTATCATAAAGGGAATTACTGAAATGACAAACATGTTTGTATTTTTGTTTTCTGGTGAAGCGTAACATTTGACTCATAGGCTTATGCTGTTATATGTCATTTTCAGCTAGTTTGGTGCTTTTGATGTACATTAACTCCTGAGGATTGTATTTTCAAACATCTCTGCATTGTATTTTACGATGTCAAACTCTTTCCTGCTGTTATCAGATGCTGTTATTTTACATTATGAAAATTTCTCACCTGGTGCTTTTTTCTGTCCCACCTTCTAAGTTTGTTTCCTGCATTTTTCAGGCAACTTATCTGGTGCCTGTATACTGTCTAATGACCTATTATCATTGGGATTTGTTAGTAATGCATAGACAATCAAGGGATTGTTTTAACTTCAGAACAGCAGGAGAAATGTCTAGCATATTCAAATTGAAAGTGGCTGATGATTCTGCACAACAGATATCTGTACTACACTGTTCTTGGTTTTGTGTAAGTGAAGTTCATTAAATACACAGAGGCTGTAACAGCCGCTTTGTTTTTTCTCTATGGCCCATAAATTAACAAACATTTAGCACACTTTGCACAAATTCATTTTTTGTCATTTCTGTAATTTTACAAATTAAATAAGTCATTTAACTATCATTTTAAATTTTTTTTTTTAGTTGCCAATGACTAATGATTATTTATTAAATCTAT